>JAUBNZ010000980.1:0-13331 GCA_032355485.1 Bonnemaisonia californica
GTGGTGAAGCGCGGGGAGACGGCGGGCGACGGGGGGAGGGGGGAAGGCAAGACGGATGCGGATGAGGAATGCGGGCAGTGCGACGGGCTGGAGGTGCAGGTGACGGATCTGGAGGAGCAGCTGGGCGTGCTGCGGGAGGTGGTGAAGGTGTGCAGTCAGAGCGAGGGGGAGCGCGAGGCCGGGGCGGAGGCGGAGGCGGAGGCGGAGGGGCACAGAAAGGCGAAGACGTGGAAGGACAAAGTGCTCGGGGCGTATTATGGGAATTTGTCCACCTCTAATGAGCGCGCCCGTCTGAAAGAGGAGGTCGAGGCGCTGCGAAAGGCTACCGACTTTTTGTTCAGTAAGATGCAGGAGAGTGACAAGTAGCCGCGTCGGTTGCCATAGTATATAAATAGCGGACAGCGATTCCGTGCGTCTTGTGCTGCCGCGGCGGTGTGCAGGACACGGACGGGCCGGCCCGGCCGGGATGGGCCGGGATGGGCCGGGACGGGCCGGGATGGGCCGGGACGGGCCGGGATGGGCCGGGACGGGCCGGGATGGGCCGGGACGGGCCGGGACGGGCCAGTACGGACCGCTCCGGGCCAGGATGTGCTGGACGGGCCGTGGACGGGTCGCCAGGATGGGCAGGACAAGACGTGTCACCCGGCGTGCGGACCGTGAGGCAGTACAGATGGTACACGTGTACAATGAGTTGTACGGCACATCGTACAGGCACTGTATGATAGGATAGATAGATACAATAACAGCAATCTTCCGACGTTTCGGCCGTTGCAGGTTAGTGCGTGTCCTGGATAGGGGACACGTGTAGCAAGCTGGGCTTTTTTGGCGCGAATTTTGAGTCTCCTACCTAAATTTCTTTTAATCCTATCATAACGCAAAATACGTAAAACGCGGGAGACAAAAGGAAGCTCCTTTTCGCTTCGCAGTGCCATATGCCATCTTTGCTGCCGTATCTTTCCCATCATTGTCCACTTACCGCCATCCCCATCCACCGCCCGCACCTCAAACCCACCATCTATCATCTACTAAAGTAACATGCCCCTGCCGTCTCCTCCTGCCGCCCCAACATCGCCAACCCCATAACCCGCCTCTCATCCACGCTCATCGCCCTGTCGCAATGCATATCAAACAAATCACAATCTCCGGCTTCAAGTCGTACCGCGACGCCACAGTGGCCGGCCCGTTCTCCGCGGGCCACAATGTCGTCGTGGGCCGCAACGGCTCGGGCAAGTCCAACTTCTTCGACGCCGTCCGCTTCGTCCTCTCGGACACCTTCTCCTCCCTGCGCGCCGAGGAGCGCGTCGCCCTGCTGCACGAAGGCGCCGGCGCATCCGTCCTCTCCGCCTACGTCGAGATGATCTTCGACAACTCCGACGGCCGCCTGCCCTCCGACCGAGATGAGGTTGCCCTCCGCCGCATGGTTGGTCTCAAGAAGGACGAGTACGTCCTCGACAGGAAGAACGTCACGCGTACAGAGGTCTTTAATCTCCTCGAATCTGCCGGTTTCTCCAGATCAAACCCCTACTACATCGTCCAGCAGGGCAAGGTCGCCGCTCTATGCGCCATGTCCGACCGCCAGCGCCTCGACCTTCTTAAGGAAGTCGCCGGTACCCGCGTGTACGACGAGAGAAGGGACGAGTCTCTGAAGATCATGGCGGATACGGACGAGAAGCGCCAGAAAATCTCGGAAGTCATTAGCTACATCGAGTCCCGTCTCGACGAGCTCGAATCCGAGAAGTATGAATTGAAGGCCTTCCAGCGCCTGGATAAGGAGCGCAAGGCCCTCGAGTATACCATGAACGTCCGCGAGCTTGAGGAAGCCAAAGCCGCCCTGGACTCCCTGGATACCGACAGAGTGCAGGATCGTTCCCGGGGCGAAGAGCTACACGCTCGTCTTCTCGATATCCAGACAGCCATCTCATCGGCCGATCGCGAGCTCAAGTCCCTCACCCCGGAGCTCAAGAGGACGGATGAAGAGCGCGAGCGCCTGGATGGGAAGCGCAAAGCTGCCATTGATAAGGTTGCCAAGATCCAAGTTAACGTCTCTGAAGCCGAGCAGGCTGCCAAGACTGCTTCGGAAACTGTGGCTAATTCGCGCACGGAACTGGCCGAGGTTGAGGGTCTCATTGCTGAGAAGAAGGAGGACCTAGACCCGTTGGAGGTGGAGTTCAAAAAGTTGAAGGATGAGGAAAAGACAATTCGTAAGCGTATTTCGGATATTGAGGCCAAGCTTCTGCGCCTGCGTGTCAAATCGGACCGTATGAATCAGTTCTCTTCAGTGCAGGCCCGTGACTCTCACCTGCGGAAGAATATCAGGGAGGCGAAGAAACGCAAGGATTCCTTTGGAGCGAGTATTGTGACTGCGCGCAAGGATATTGAGAGACTTGAGAAAGCTATAAGGAAGAACTCGGAGAAGAAAGAGGCGAAACAAGCGGAATCAGTAGAATTGCAATCTCGAACAAGCGAAGCCACGAGTGAACTTGTGTCTCTACGACAGGAAAGAGACGCCGTCCATGCCCAGCGACAGGACGTCTGGCGCAAGGAAGCTGAACTTGACAGTAAAATCAAGGATCTGCAAAATAGCATGGGAGGATTGGAAGCCGCTAAGAGATCTGTCCTTGGGTCTGGAGCATACAATGCCGTATCTGCTGCCATGCGGGCATCGGTAGAGGATCCACGTAACCTTGGTCCAGACCGGGTATTCGGGCCTCTTGTGGACCTCATCAATGTTGACTCCAAGTTTTCAATGGCAGCTGACGTTACTGCTGGTGCAGCACTCACCCATGTTCTTGTCGATTCTGATGCTACTGCAGCAAAGCTGGTCCGTATTATGCAACAGAAACGGGCGGGCAGGGTCACTCTCATTCCTTTGAATCACCTAGAAGTAGACTCGAGACCGCCTCCGACCGCTACTGCAGACGCAATTCCCCTAGTCAGTAAGGTCAGCTGTCATGAACGTTTCAGGCCTACTGTCATCCAAACTTTTGGTCGCACGTTAGTGACGAGGACGGTGTCAATTGCCACAGAGTTATCTCGGGAACATGGGGTTGACTGTGTGACTATAGAGGGGGACCAGGTGAACAAACGTGGTGCGATGACGGGCGGTTTCATGGATACGAGTCGAAGTCGGATAGATGCTGCTCGATACTTGCGAGACGCCAGGGCCGATCTTGCAGAAATGCAGCCAAAAGCTGGAGAGTTGAGAGCGAGTGTGGCAGCAATCGATGCCAATCTGTCAAGGGTGCTTGGTGAAGTACAAAGGCGAGAAGCAGTCCAAAGAACTGCTCAGTCAAAGATAGTGCGATTGCGAACGGAAATATCGACGCTTGACAGATATCGGGCAGCAGATGAGCAAAGCTTGCCTCGGGCCGCAGAGAGGATATCGGTTGCGGAGGAATCGATCAGGGTGACGGAACGCGGCATTGCTGAACTGGAAACGGAAGTTGGAACCGCAATGGTTAGTGGGTTATCCGTAGAAGAGGAGAGCTTAATGTCCGACTTGAAGTCTGAATTGGAAAACCTGCGGCCAAGCTTGTCAGAGAAAGTACAGGATCGATCAAGCGTCGAGAAATCGGTAGTGTCTTTGCGGTCAGAGCTTCGCGGTAATTTGGAACGTCGGGCTTCCGAATTGAGGGAAGCCATGGCAGGCAATGGAGGTGATGCGACGGAAGGTCCAAGGGGAGCAGACGCTGCGAAGTGCGCAATGGATGCACTTGAAAATTACCGCGAATCATTGCGGATGGCGGAGACAGAGTTGGGAGGTACCAAAGAATTGCTCGCAGATGTCGAGAACCGCGCCAGCGAGAAAAGAAAAAGATACAGCGGACTTAGTTCTCAAGTTGAACAGGACCGAGAAGAAGAAAGCAAGGTGAACAAGAGTCTTGAGGAAGATAGACATCAAGTGGAGGAGAGCTACAACCAGAGGTCCATTCAAACGCAGAGGAAGGCAGATTCAGAGAAGAAAATTCGTGAGCTAGGTTCTCTTCCTTCTGACTTTGATAAGTTTCGTGGACAATCTGTCGGAGTTCTAATGAAGAAACTGAAAAAGGCCAATCAGAAGCTGCAGAAGTATTCGCATGTCAACAAGAAGGCCATCGATCAGTTTCTGAATTTTACTAACCAAAGAGAAACTCTGACAAGGCGGCGAGGAGAACTGGACGGTGGTGCAGCTGCTATCAGGGAACTGATTGAATCTCTCGATCTCCGCAAAGACGAGGATATCTTACGTACGTATAGGGGTATCAGCAAATTCTTCTCAGAGGTGTTCTCGGAACTTGTACCAGGAGGCAAGGCCTCTTTGGTAATGCAGAAGTCAAGCGAAGAGTCCAGAGACAAGCGAAGGTCGAAGAAAGCAGATACTTCCGGACGAATTCAATACTCTGGTGTAGCCATGAAAGTATCGTTCAGTAGCACTGGTGAAGCGTACCTGCTTCAGCAACTAAGCGGGGGACAAAAATCTATTGTCGCACTTGCTCTTATTTTCTCCATTCAAAGGCTTGATCCTGCGCCTTTCTATTTGTTTGATGAGATTGATGCGAACTTGGATGCCACTCATCGACAGGCTGTGGCAAATCTAATTCGAAAGCAGGCCAACATCGGAACGCAGTTCGTCACGACAACATTCCGGCCAGAATTTGTTAACGCAGGGGATATGTGGTACGGAGTGACTCATAAAAAGAAAGTAAGCGGGGTTCAAGAAGTTAGTCGCGATGTTGCCCTCACATTCATCACGGACGAACCGTCACGTTAACGAGATTCTTGTCTCTGATTGAACATGAACATAGTATGTATACGCGGGCCCATGTGGCACAGCTAACAAGTTAAACCCTGTTATTCCAGTACAATACACGGGCGTCGAACTGCCAATTTTGACTCATATAGTAGTCTAAGATGAAATGAAGTTCAAAGTTCACTGAGCACATCCGCTCTCTTACAGTCCTCGTCAAGAGTTCTTTCTCCAGAGTTCTTTCTCCAGAGTTTAATTCTTTCCCCAAGTCACACATATTGACACAGGACCATGATGTGTACAGAAACTCCGCTTACTCACGTATATTCTAGCTTCAACCAAAATATTTTCCAATTAGATCTACTTCCAATGCCATTCGTTGCGTCGTCCAGGGGTACAGAGTATTGATAGAACCGAAGAACATGACGCCTCATACATTTTAAGTTTCAAGAGATCGCTCTAGAAGCAGTGACATCATAATGTGATGTCACTCTTTCCAGACCATACGAAGGTAAAAATATTGACTCAGCTTAGCTTTATTGATTGCAAACACATGATACCACGAATGCTTTTAATCCGGATTATTTTAGTGTCTCACACACTAGGGACCAAATGATGAGTCATGAGATGATATCAAACTCACATCAAGGGAAAGAATTTTTTTGTCTGAGACGCAATAACAAAGCTATGTCGTACGGGGAAATAAACTGTGCTATTTCGTAATCGTATGCAATGCGGATTAAGAGTAGATCACGTATCATTCTCATTCACCGTAAAGATGAATCAAAACTCGACATCTTTATATCACGGGATATCTTAACCTTTTGAACACTTAGTGTCGTTGGTGCTGGACAAAGCACAATACCTGATCCTTTTGTATGGCCTAGAACACATAATCCCCCAAGATGTTAAAGTGAGTAGTGCGGTGATATCTGACGAAAGACAGACAGTACCGCTGTTTTCACTCTCTTTTCATCAAGAAATTGCCACCATCATCATTTGAAACTGGTAGTTATTTGGCCCATACTTTGTTTCGATCTAAGAACTAATTTCTTGAAGTACGGATTCCTTGATGATTTTGCCTCATTTCTTCAATATATCATGTAGTTAAGCAACCATCACGCACTACAAAAAAAAATTATTCGCATTGAAGTTTGGGTGATCTATTCCCAGAGGCAAAGTATGTACTTCAAAGGCTCAATACATGACGAGTTAGATTGGCTGGAACAAAGTGTCGATCCCAAAGTGACAATAAGAGTTCGGACCACATCTTTATCCTCAAAGCTTGCATACATCCTGACTATGTCTGATGGGTAGAAAGAAAGACAGATCTCATGGAGTTTCCAATAATGATCTGCCGTGGAACACTAAGGAAACAGTTCTCGCCCTTTGCATGCCAACGTTGACGCGAGTCAATAGAGAGTATTCCGGCATCGCTGTCGTCTGTGAACAGTGCACCAAAGCCTAGTTAGTAGTCAGTCGCGGGTTATATTGGACATGCTTGTCTCGTTCCTGTGGACTGTCACTGAATAGATTACCAAAAATTCTCATTCAAACATGGATATATCGCGGTCTGGCTTGCTGTCTATTGTGGTGCACTGTGCTGAAAGGGTACTGTACCCAAATTCTTTTCAGGAAAAAAGCGTTTACGTACAGTACATCAACAAAGTATGTACCGTGAAGGAGGGTACAGTACAAGTATTATATAGTCCTGTACACTCTTGGCCCAAAAAAACTATTGTACCGGGCGATGACCTGCGTGACTGACAAGAGATCATCTACTGTATACATCTTACGAACCACAGGAAAGCAATCACAGTATGATAAATTAACTCTAGTGTACGCAACGGAGTGATGCAATGATGCAATAATGCAAATTACTGTACATAGAATTTTACATACTTTACGCTGTTTTATCAACCTTAAAATGACAAATAGTTATATGAAACTTGCCTGGTCTTCATGTGACCTGTGACCAACGTCCGAAGTCCCAATCTTCATAAAATAATCTTTTCGCCTGGGATTTCATCAGAGAAAAGCGGACTGTCGACTTAAGATCCATATGTATATGTCTTCAGTAAAGACTATTGGAACGGATCCTCATCTGCACTCTGTCGGTTAGGCAATGTTATACTGCTGAGTGCAATCTGTTCCCCAGTCTTGCTATATTGCCTTTAGAAGGAAACACTAAACGATAATGAACTATCTTTCCTCCTCCTGATGTTTTTGTCACAGACAGTAGTCAGCGCAAGGAAAAGCCTTCTATTAGCAAGTCTCAAGCCTCCAACGCTCGGTTTTTGTAGTGTACACCAACTGCCATGCCAAGTGCAGGCGGAGACATTTTCAAATGCAGTTTCGTAAAGAGAATGTTTGTAACAAGCACTTTGAATTGCATCGTTTCTACGATCAAAGCAAGGACTCCATTCAACTATTTTCGTTTCTTTCACGAGTTAACTTACTAAAGACGCTCACATCAAAAACATATATTAACCTATGTCGATCTATATTCTCATGGACAGAGAGCATATCGGAACCTGAAGGAGCAACATCATTCACATTCTCCACTTGAACCATGGGTTTGACATCCGTACTTTTTGCAGCCCTTCTTGTGACGTCTACTAACGCAGCACCTGAACCACTTGTTCCGTGGAGAGATGTGGCCGTGTTTGAGCTCGATGAACAGCTTTCTGATGAGTTTTCGGGCACGGAGCTTGAAGAATCGAAATGGGATCCGCATGGCCTCCGCAACCCCGATACTGGCTGTCCAAAATGGAATGGTCCTCCATCATCAGAACATCCAGGTTTTGCGACATTCTTCCCTACATTGACAGATCCATCTACAGGTCTTCAGAACCAGCAACAATACCGATTGTTTAGAGGCAGACTGGAATTGAAGATCTCTGAACAACCTCTTGAATACTTCACGAGTAGGGAGTATTACTGCAACAATACCTCGTTCAAATGCAATCATGATGCAAGCATAAATTGCTTCGCTACAGATCTTAACGGTGATCCAATCTATGCTGACGCGGAAAGGACCAGGTTCAGTGGGGTAACTCACGACAAATGCAAGAAAGAACCTCATTGCATACCACACCCGACTTTTGTGAAACGAAAGGCTCGCATATATACCAGGTTCACAGGTCCGCACATTGTTAGTAAGAAGCCATTCAAGTACGGTTACGTTGAGACAAGAGTCAGATTAGCGCGTTCCCCGGCAGTGACAGCTGCTTGGATGCACCACGATAATATGAGAGATGGCTATTGTCGAACCCGGCAGCGCAGTGAGACGGATAGTAGGCGTTTCTTGGAATGTCCGAGTTTAACTCGCTCCCGTCGATGGCAGGAAATTGATTTCCTGGAGGCAATGAACAGTCAGATACACAAGCGTTTACATATTCCCAACATTCATGCTTTTGCTAGCTACAAAGGAGAATTCACATCATCGACATCTGTGGATCATGGAAGTGGGGGAACAGGCGGCGGTCCAATTATACTCAAGAGTAAAGTCCTGTACGAAAGAAGGCCTAGATTTTCTGATGTACCAGAGGGGGATAAGGTTGGAAACGATTGGCATTACAATCCTGGCTCGGTGCACGATCTCGATCACGACTGGTCCGATCGCACTCAGACTGTTGGGGTGTACTGGAGCGCGACTGAAATCCGTTTCTATTTCAATGGTATTGAGGTACGAAGAGTTAAGAACACTATTATTCATCAGCCGATGTTTCTGGATCTTTCCATGGCGTTGAATGTCGTCTGGGCACAAGAGACACCGAAACAGTACCAGTTAAGAAAACGTTCGAAGATCATGTACATTCGGAAATGGGATGTGTTCACAGAAGGAGGGGTCGATCCGCCCAGCAACTTGTCACTTGATCTCAAGATGGAGAACACATTTACGAATCGATTCGGAAGCGAGCTGGGTGACGTATTCGGAAGGTTCCCAATTAATGACCAGCTCACCGTCAATCGTACACTTCCAGGTGAGGAAGATGTCATGATGACCTCGCTACCACACCCTAGGGTGAACACAACGGCAACTTCTTCCAGACAAGGGGGTTCAGTCATCTCGACATTTGATGCATATGCGGAACATCGTCCTAAAGACTTGAACTCAATCAATAATTTGTCAGCTTCTGATGAGAATCGATTTAGAAGCGATATGGAAGGGGATTATTTCCAATCCGAAGTAGATGAGATCACGTTCCGTGTACGGTGTGCACAAGATAATGCAAACCTTATGCGAGCTGGGGGAACTGGAAACAGACGATTTACTAGGGAGCGGCGAGAAATGACGGAGAGCGAAAAGACAATCGCATTTAGCAGGTCGGATCGTGTTGAATGGATGAACTACACAGGGTATTCATCACAACCCGTTGAGAACGGCGGAGTCACGGTTTTCGAATTCACGGACCCGGATTTCGATGCTGCCGGTTGGTCAACAAGGGGGGGTTCTGGGGAAAGTCTGACGGCTTGAAAATATAATTTCTTACCATAACGATATAATTATCAATACGTAAATCATGCTTCTTGAAGAGATGAGAGGATGAATTGGGCAGGATTTCGATCCAAGATGAGAATATGTTCGCATAGTAAAGTTCTTGTTTCTTCTTTGAGAGTGTAGTATGAATACACATCATGTAGATGGAAGTCATATTATTGCTCAAGATATTCTGTCCAGGTTTTTTTTCTTGTTGTTGTGGCTTGCACATTCAGAATACTATACACACGGGGAGCTCATAGCACTATTAAGATAAAAGCAATCCTTTATTTCTCATCTTTTGATTATTCACAGTTCAAGGATCTTGGCAAGAAAAAAAGTTGATATGCATGAGTTAAGAATTAGGAGCTCGTTTTGGATTGTGAGGCCTTGGGGGAAATACATAATGAATAAGAAGCCGAACAATTCAACTTTGGCCTCTAGGCGACGAAAGTTTTTATGCTAAGGTATGCCTCGAGAATATGTTTGCTCAGAAAGTGGTACGCTTGGCAACCTTCTTGCAAATGCTATCCACTTAGTTTCTCTAGTGCTATGATAGCCAAATACCACGGAGATTGTCGATCTAGTACGCTAACGTAACGTGTAAAACGGAAGGTTAGTTGAAGTCGAAGTATCATAGATAACACAGGTTATCTAGGAGACTGTAGACTTTTCTCTCAGGAGCTTCTATTCCAAGAGGTTGATTAAAAGCATATGGATTTATTGATGTCTAGTGCTAGGTAATGTTTTTCACATCAACTAACCTTACATTTTACACGTTTCACACGTTCTATTACGTTAGCGTACTAGATCGACAGGGATGCCAGAATCTGCAACAGATTATGTATTTACCCTACATACAGCACTTCTACTTGTACAGTACACTAGAATATTCGCACATATTTTACCACTTGCTACTAATTTTAATCAAAATCAAAATTCAGGCTCGGCATGTAAACTTTTTAAAGTTGTTTTAATAAACACAGCGCGGGAAATTCATGTCTAATTATTTTAATTATCAACGTATTCCTCCTACTCACCGTACACAGGTGGTCTACTGCAGACTCTGCAGACTCTGCAGTAGCCTCGGAATCTCCCAAGTGATCTCTCCTGCACAAGTCGCAGCTTGTGAATAAGTGACATATCCAAGTGACGGCATCGATCCTCAAGTCGGACCGACCCGCTCAACACGACTTGCAAACCTATCATCCCAATCTGCAGTCACCACATCCATCATGCCATCCCTCCTATTCAAAACGAACGTTCCACTCGAGGATGCAAAGCAGGATCGGCTAATGCAGGAGTGCTCAAAAGCCGTGAGCGAGATCCTAGGCAAGCCGGAGCGCTTTGTGCTCGTATCGTACGAGACGAGCCGGATGATATTTGGCGGCACTTCTGCCCCATGCGCCTACGCAGTACGTCCATCCCGTTACACGCGCCCTCTACCGACTGTGCGTTGCTATCGTCCGTGATCTAACATTTTGTAACCATTCAGTGTGTGTAGTATCTGGCCAGCTTGGGAGCGCTTGGTTCGGGTATTAATCCGGAGGTTGTCAAGGCGCTGTCTGCAGTGTTGGTAAGTGAATGCGATTTCTGTCGAGCGATCGATGTTTATGCGAGGTAGGCGTGGTTACTCAGGTGCTACCTGACGATTGTGATCTAACTTGTATATTTTTGAGTTACAGTTGTCCCATGCTGGCATCCAGCCAGATCGGGTATATGTGCAGTTCTGTGATGTGAAGGAACGGTCTGATTTCGGGTGGAATGGCACTACGTTTGGATAGGAGGCAATGAGTGGCATCTGAACTTAGCAGTGCCGTGCTGTGAGGGCTACAGGGCAATTATGCCGTGCTGTTGTCATGATGACCGGCGTTTGTCTGCCGTCATAATTACTGCATGATACATACCTGCATTGGGGCTTGCGCAAGGTTTTGCCGCCGCACTGTGGAAATTTGGGTGACTGCGCGATGGTTTGGGAAGTGGAAGGATGCGGCGGTGCAGGGCCGTCTCAGAGATTTATCTGCAGCGGCGTGTACATACTTGATTTAGTGTAGCTAGGTAGCGCTGTAGTATTGAAACAAATGGAATGTGAATTACTTGTTATTATGGTGAGGAGCATACCGACTGTATAGAGTAATACAGTGCGGCCTATTAATATAGCACGGGCGTCTTTTTGCAGAACAAACCGAGTAGGGATGTCATAGAGCGGTCTAACTCGTAATTTTCACTGGTTTCATCGCATTTTGGGCAAATATGGGCGGGTCGCACACGACCAGAAAATATATTTGGGTTATTCCGGGTCTTCCAAATTTAAAAAAATTGGGCCCTGTTATGGTCTTTATCGGTCAATAAGTACATATATATTATAAGCAGTTCGGGTATGAGGCAGCAGCACGCCATTTATAAAAGAGTTGCTATTTTGACGATATTTGAGCGCTAAATTATGAGCCGGATAAAATATTAAAATACTGCCATTTAAATTCGAGCCTATATGTGCTCTTTCTGGGTTTATGTTAGAGCTTGGTTGGGTATGAAATCCGAGTCCAATATTATAGCTGGAATCCCAACAGTCAGATGGGCCTCATAGGTCGATGTCAACAATGTGGACCAATATATTTCCCCTGATGTTGATTTAGAGTCAAAATCAAGGGAGAATTTCTGACCTTCAATATTCACTAACGATCAGAGCGTAGATTTTAAATGTGAACCATATCTGGACTCTAGCTATGGTTCAAATTAGAATCGGATCAGAAATACGCTTTACTACCCTATCAGAGTAAGCATGCGAATAAATCAGTAGCCATTCGTATAAAATCACCATGTAAAATTCTCATACACTCAATCCGTGTCCCATCGCTTCAATCTTTCTTATCCACTCTCGTGTGTTCCTTCAAAACCTTCAATTCTTCATGCTTGTTCAGATCAATAGACTACATATCATCCAAAGTGATCTCCTGTTCGCTCTTTTCCACCACACCACCCACAATGTACATCAAATTCTTCTGAATAGGCATCATCGCATTGAATCGACCGCAGGGAATGATCTCCTTCTCATCATTGGCCATAAGTGTAGCCTCCAAAGACTCTGCCTAAATTTCAGCCTCCTCTTCCTCATCAGTTTCAGCTTCATCAGTAGGCTCTGTTCCAACAGCTTTTATCTCCGCTTCTTCCTTGCCTGCTTCAGAAGAACCAGCACCGGAATTGTTTTCGGCATTTTCACCAATGACCTTTCTTGGTTTTCTTAGTGCGAAGAGTCATGGGGATCCATTTCGTTTTGGTGTGCGAGATTAGAGGCCGGAAGGGGGCGTGGGGGAGTCATAGCGGGTCCAGGAGGACTTTTCAACGTTGGAGGCGTAGAGTTCGCTGAAGAAAACAGCACTGTCGCCACCAAAATGGATCAGTTCAGACTCATTGGCGAGGGAATTAAAAGTTTCAGACCAGAACATAACTGTATATGAAAACTCGTCAGCAACCTGCAGACCAAAATTAATTTTGTATTAATTTAGAGCAAGGATATTGTCCTCACCACAAGCCTTATCATTAATCAATTTGTAGTATAATATCCGCTCCCCAATAAAATCCACCTTCTCTCATAGAATAAGCTGGGTCCGCCATGCCCTTGTGGAGTCATTAAAGTAAATAGAGTCACAATGTGAAATGTCTTTTCTCTCTCGGGATATTCCGGATATGCGAGCTTCTTAATACAAATATATAATAAACCAAACGATAATAATATAATAAATTATTACATCATTATCATTTTTTAATTTGTTTTATTACATATTTGTATTAGATTAAAATGATGAGATTTAGTAATATACACAGAAAAAAATGAGAAACGAGCCTCCACTGCAAGACCCTGGGCTTCCTTCAATAGTTTTGATTAAAAACATTGGGAAAAATGGGGGCCGATAGTACATTGGCTCCCAAATGAGAGCCTGTATTAACGAGAGCGAAATTCCGGCGTACACGGTGCATATTGGGCTTTTCGAGGCGGCTCGAGGCAATAAGATTAACGCTATACACCGACTGTAGAAACGGTGGAATGTTGGACAAGGCGAAGCGGGCATTGTCATACTTCCAAGACAACAGCAACTGCTGTTATCCACGGCCAATCACATT
>JAUBNZ010000981.1:0-13328 GCA_032355485.1 Bonnemaisonia californica
GCAAAGATTGGAGAGAAAATGACGGCCTCAAAAACAGAAGCCCAGTCCCTGCTGTCGACTGCCAACCCCTCATATACAGAGGAATTTGAAGACCCTCCAGTAGAAAAAGATAATGACCAGCTACTCTTGTTGATTGGAGATAAGGAGCGCTCTCTAGAAGAACAGGCACGTATGATTAATATTGGCACGGACTCGAAAGAGATGAGATCGCCCAAGGCGAGGGGCGCAACCACACAAGAAGATCCATCCAAAGATACAGATTGGAAGCATGGGCTTAATCTAGAGCACTTGGACGAAGTGACAAACCATAGAGTATTCTCAACCATACTGAAGCACAAGAAGATGTGGGACGGGGCACTCGGTGACATCAAAGACGCTGCCCACCCGGTCTAATAGGACTCGAAAAAGAGTCCAGGGAGCGAGCTCACCTGCAGGAGGGGACTCTCCACAGGCAAGCTGCATCGGAGTAAATTAAAGGGATTTTTAAGAAGGGCTTCAATAAGCCGGCCACAAGTGAGTGGCCGAGCCCCGTCGTGTTGGTTCCCAAGAATGATTGGAAAATGAATTTTGTGTCGACTACCGGCAGTTGAACGATCAGACAATTGCGGACGCGTACCGATTGCCGATAATCGATGATTGTATCGATTCTCATTTTGATGCAAATATATGTACCACGCTGGACTCCAACAGTGGCTACTGGAAAATCCCAGTGGCTGAGGATAAAAAGGATCAGACCACGTTCAAGTCCCACTAGGGGACGTGAACGTGGTTTCACCTGTCTCCCCCTTGGGTTAAAGAATGCACTCCGGACCTTCCAGTGGGCGCTCGATATGACCCTTTCTGGCGTGAGATAGCAGTCCTGTGTCATCTATCTTGAAGATGTAATCGCCTTCTCTCGCTCAACCGAAGAGCCTTTGTCGCAAGTACATAAGATCTCCTATCCATTGAGGAATTCTGGAATTAAACTTAATCTCTCAAATTGAAAGATCTTCAAACGAAAGGTGGACTCTCTGGGTCATGTGATACTTCCTGGAGTGTTGGCAATTGCAGAAGAAAGCACAAAGACTCTTTGCGAAGCGACTTTTCCGGTAACGCGGACTCAAATGCGGTCCTTCTTTGGAAGCGCTCAACGTCTTCAAACGTTTTCTGAAGGACTTTGCAGCCTAGGCAAGGCAGCTCGACGAGATGTTGAAAAAGAAAGAAATTTCTGAAATAAGAAAGGACAACCCTACGGAGGATCGTGTAGCCACATTCGGTGTTCAAAAAGACATCTTCTTAAAACTGCTCGTAATTGCACTCCTTTACTTCGGAAAACCTTATACGCTCGATACATATGCGTCATCGTACCAATTCGGATGTGTTCTACTGCAATAACAAGACGATAAGGATTTGTTACCAGTTGGCTACTGGTCACGTTCTTTGGAATCAGTGGACATTTATTAGTCTCCCACGGAGAGGGAATGTTTGGCTATGGTATTTGCATCAACAAATGGCCTTACGTGAAAAGGACTAGGTTCCAGATGAGGACCGACCACCAAGCCTTACGTTGGCTTACGAATGTTGATCACTCGAAAGATGGTTTAATCAGGTAGAGATTAAGGCTCTCAGCACTTAGGCACGGAAGCGTGCATCAAGTCCCAGATGCAGTATCCCGAGCTCCCACCGAGTGGTTAGACTCCACTCCCCTCGACGACGAGATACCATGTCTCAGTATCTTCAACCTCATCGCATACAGAGGAGAAGATGGTGGAAGAAGAGGAGGAAGATCCAGACTCGTTAGACCTATACAGGGCTTGTCACAAGGGCGAGCAAAAGTTTTAGAACGGGGGATAAATCCTCCCACTCTTCCCGGACCACCGACTTACGACCCCATTCAACTAGAGGAATAGTTGCGAGAGCAGGCGTCTGATGATTTCTGTAATCAGATTCTGTCCCATTAGTCGCCATAGAGCGACTCCAGTTTCTTTGAAGACGGACATAGACTCCTGCGCAAGAGTTCGCTCGTTGATGGAGAGGCGCAAATACTGATGCCTTCGAAATTACGGCTACGGTTGTTGGCACTGTTTCATGACCCCTTATTTGCCGGACACCCATGCCAATCGCTAATGTACAAAACAATGATGCTTATGTACTACAGACCACAGTTGATCGCAAGTATAGCGGTCACAGTTCGGGACTGCGCCACTTGCGCAAGAACAAGATGTGCCTCAGAAAGAGAACCAACAAGATGGCGTTTTTCCCAGCGATGAGTCCACTAGAAAATGTGGCCATTGAAATATTAGGTCCGTTACCAAGAACAGGCCAAGGAAACAGACATCTACTGGTGATGTCATGTAGACTCGCGAATTTCACGCCTATGGTACCAATTAGGATCTGCGCCACCTATCACGTGGCGGTGGCATTTTGTACCCATTGGGTGTACACATATGGGTCACAAAAGACATTTCTTTTTGAAAGCGGATCCCAGGTCGCATCCCGTCTCTTTCAGGCAGTGTGCCTTCAATTAGGCACAGGTAATGTTTTCAACTCCACATATCAACCTCAGGCGATTGTGAAAGTGGAAAGATTCAATAGAACGTTCCTGTCCATGGCGAGGAACTACATAAACGAAAAAAAATTGATTGGGACACATGTCCAAATGTTTTATCGTTCGCATATAACACACATGTATACCGGAGAATGGTAACAACGCAGTTCGGAATAATCCTTAGTCATATTCCACCGAACTCTTCTCTACAACACTGAATGAGAAAGAGGCCGCAAACACAGGGCTGCACAAAGAGAAACGTTTAGTCATGACTGTCTTCGTGTATACAAGTCGTTAGAGGGAGACTACTGAAATTTTTGGCCCGGTACGAGCATGACTTCGACCATAGAGTCAGGGTAAAGACCACCTCATCGTAGTACGAGACTTTCTATACCTTGACACACCAGAGTTACCGAATTAGAAACTACTTTTTATTACACAAGAATTTCTACTTGTGATGAAAGTTGGGAAGCTAAACAATGCACATCAGCAGAGCTTGAATTTCGGAGAAGGTCAACCAGGACCCAATCTGGACAGCCCCACTTCCATCCAGGAAAAGTTACTCCACTAGTAGAGGAAAGGGCAGGGAAGCCTCAACAAGAAGAGGTTGAGGAAGGAAAAGTTTCGGATGAAGAGTAGTACGTGGTTGAGAAAAAAACCGACATCAAATAGATGATGAAGCCGATCAGCAAGAGAGGAACCTCATCAATTGAGAGGGGTACACCGATCCTACATGGAATTATCGGAACAAGTCCCGATCGAGTTGACATCTCGCTGCTTCAAGCAATTACAGAAAAGTGCGAGGAGTGTCAAACGCAGTCGCACAGCGTGATTTAAGCTAACATCTCTAGGTGGGGTGACCGTTTCCTAACAATTTTGAGGTTGTTTCTCATTGGGGAGGTATCTAGTGATTGTTGAATGCCAACAAATCTCGTGTGATGTGAGGACCAACCATGGTGCGGACTTTAGAGAGAGAAAACCTAATAGTACCAAAGGTTTTTCATCGGAGAAGATAAGGTGGCTGGTAAGCAAGCACGGACCTGGTCGCTCGTCGCTCACCCTTGATGCGGGGGATCGTCACATCAGCAAAGCAGTACTCTCCTCAGAGGAGGGGGCCGAGCGAGGCACGAAGAGACGGCCCTCAATGGAGGGGCACAAAAAATAAATGGACATCCAACACCTCTAGGGTAGAGCTGTCTCATATTTTCCAAAGAGAAGGACAGGTTGCGGAGCAACCAGAGGTGTGCCAAATTTCCAAACAAGAAAATGGGCATAACCTACTTCACACCACGCCAAGTGAGGAAAACGTATGGTCACCTTGAAGAAGAAATCAGGCACCGCAACGAAAGTACTGCCTCAGAGTAGAGGGGAACCGTAGGTTCCCCTTAACGAACAGGATGACGAAAACGACGCCCAAAGTCAACCGCTATTGAGAGTTTTGTGTACTGAATTTCGCCTCAACGGAGAGGCCAATATAGGAAACAATGTGCAATTCCGATTTTGACTGCAGGTAGCTCGAGCGCAAGAGAAGCCGGCTTCGCGTAGGAAGGCTGGTAAATCATTGAGAGAGGAGCCTCAAAGGAGAGACTGAGATCATAGCAGAATCTATCTCAACAAAGAAGTGGAGAAGAGAAGTCAACTCAAGATAAGAGTAGGGAAGTACAGAAGGAAAATTAACACTGACGAATAGAGGTCAGTAGTGCGGTAAGGTTGGAAGAAAGGTAACTCTTCGGGTTCTCAACCGGTCACACAGGAGTGAGAACAAGATGTAAATCAGAGAGATTGAAGAATATCGTATGTATCAATGGAATAGAACCCTCGAAAAGATAGTCCCTTAATTCCTAAAAGCAAGGAAACAAGTTAACACTATAGCATGTGCATACCCGTACAAGGTGCGTGAATCCGCACTGGAGGCAACAGCGTCTAAACCCAGCATCTCACGGATAACTTGCCATCGAAAAGATTTGATGCCCCACCTGGGAGGAAAGAAGGAAATCGCCCATCACGAAACTACCTTAATGAGGAGGTGGCACACCAAGAACCTCCTAGCCCTAATTCGCCTCAATGAATAGGACGCTGCGCATTACCTCACTATGACAGAGCAACAGGTCTTCTACGAAATTAGTAGAAAGGAGGTGAGGATGTAACATAACCAGTCCTCTTCGGAGAAAGGAGAGCAACGAAGCGGCGACGGAATCCCCAGCACTTCACTATAGAGGTGGCCAGTTCCACACAAGGAGGTGCTCGGAGAGGGAAAAAACCTCACAGTAGAGGCGAAGCAACTCAATTCTGCTTGCGTTCAATTCACTACAAAGGAAGGACGGAATGCGCAACGATTGAACCCTCCCCAACTTAGGGGTAGAAGCGAGCTTAGGAAACCTTGCCTAGAAGGGATTTTTGCGCGCACACGCAACAGGTACGGAAAAGACTCCATTTCGGGTGGGAGGGAAAATTTTCAGGACGAACGAAAGGGAACTCAACGGAGAGGTCCAGGAATTTAAAGCGAACCCCCAGGAGGAGGTCAGTTGGGGCGCGTAGACCTCAGGATATAGTTGATGACAATAAATCGAATTCCCAATGGAAGAGGTCTGCGAGCGAACACGTTGAGCTCCTCACCAAAGAAGCATAGGAGAGGCGAGCGAGTACGTCGAAAACAACTAAATGAAGAGGTGCAAGAAGAGCTGCTCAGCCATGACAGTCACCTCACCATCCAGGTAACGTAAGCTTATATTCAGCGAAAGCGAAGCCACCTCATTGTACTGGTGGTACGTAGTTAATTCCGCCGGAACTACACTTCACAATAGAGGTGAATTGTATAGCGCGACGTCTCTAACTCACCTCACTATTGAGGTGAGCTAAAAACGCCACCCTTGGGCAGCCAACTCACAGCAAATTTGAACCGTCACGCAAACTTTTGCGCAACCACCTCACAGTAGAGCTGAACCGCCAGGCACCCGGTTTTGCAACCACTCCACAGTAGCGGGGAAAGAATTCGCGCAAAGTAGCGCAACCACCGCACGGTAGAGGTGAACTATCGAAGCAACGTCGCGCAGAAACCTCACGGTAGAGATGAACCAACGCCTCAAAACACTTCACCCATAGGTGACCGTCCGGGCGCTAAGGTTTTATCCACCCCAAAAAAGAGGTGTTACCAAACCGACCCGACGCTCGGAACCACGTCATCATTAGAGGAAGCCCCAAATTTAAGGGGATGCTTGTACAAAACTATCTAGTATCAACATAGAAGAGAAATATATCGGACAATAGCCTAACACCCTAGAAATCTACAGGAAGATGGCTAAACAACACAAAGACATTATTTATGGAAGGAAACTCTACTGGAAGAGGAAAAGTATCGAATCTTTTTGTTCGCCTATATCCACGGTGGGCAAGTCCAGAGGAGGAAGACTGACTCCCGATCAATGGCAACGAGACGGGCCAATCGGTGCGTACCCCTCCTAACGGTTTACAGAATGCCCCTGTTGGGGAGCGGTACCGGAAGGTCCCGAAGCCTCAGACCTCGCCACCCGACGTCCCATCAATTGAGAGGGAGGAGCATGCCCGTCAAACTAGGGTAACCTTGCAGCATAAGGCTCGTTACTGGTGAGCCCGAGGTTCCAACTCTGCTGGTGCTAGAGAAGTCGTACGAACGTCACCTCCAGTGGAGGGACTAGGAACCGAACCAACGGTTGTAGGGAGGCGGGCAGCAAGTTCATACCAGTCGTTGGGGACCGAGAGAGAGAGGCAGGATTTGAAAGATGCGCAGGCTCCTCTGCCGATGAGGACCGAGGAAAGATTTGTCGGGCGAAGTCGGCACGAAGAGGGAGTTCGTCGTTCTCGGCTCACAAGACAATCAAATCCCGTTCATCTTGACACCATAGACTCACCTCTGCATTTAGTATATCCCCTACACAACCGGAGGCACTCGTTCTCAGAATCACCTTAGGCGCGTGCAGTTTCTTCGGCGTACTGTAGCCACAGAGAGAAGTCCATGAAAAACCGTTCTACATTAAAGGTAGTGGATGGAGCTGGGAAGAATAGGCCGGGATCTTTCGGGCTAAAATAAGCCTCGGCTGTCCAGAAGTCCGGGGTTCGTCGAAGGCGCCGTAACGTGACAGGGTCGTTAGCGATTTTGCTCTCTCACCGGTGAGCTGCCCTTTCCAAAGTTTGAATAGGGCCGTGAGCCAAGAGAAAGATTGGAGTTCAAACATGTCCACGAGGTTGTTGACATGGTGAAGCTTTCGCCCCATCTGAAGGCATACCTGAGGAAGCTCACGGACCAGGCTCGTCACGCCCGTTTGTCAGTGGCGGCGCGGAGCGTGAGCGAGGGATCGGTGGCGCTGCGATACTTCCCTTACCAGAAAGAGGCAAAGTTTCTGTGTGACGGACGGAAAGACCACCCCTGCGCACTGAGATGTTAAGAAGAGGTCTAGGAGGCGTCAACGCAGGCGCCATATCGGCTTCTGTAGACCGGGGACTCTTCCAGCTGCAAACTCTCTCCTCCCTTAAGGAGGGGCCAGCAGAAGGGTCGCCCAGGAGGCGAAAAATCTTATTCATACACATGATGATGACCTGGATGAAGAAGCTCCACAAAAGTGCCCGGGGCCCCACTAGACAGGGATGTAAATCGAGGTCCAGTAAAACTCGGGTCGTCTCGATCATGGCCTCGCTAGAAGGCCAGGAAACAACAACCACTTCATGAGTAATGGCGGACCGGTGGTGGTGAGCAAGAGCTCCAAGAATAAGGCGCTCCCGTACGCATCATAGCCCATAAGGTGCTCGCCATATCGGGCATCACTGGAATCGTCGAACAAATCTGTCGAAAGAAATGAACGAAGGAGAGGCCTGCGATAACAATATTATCAAGAGGCCGTTCCTCTTCTTCCCGCCACGTTGGATCTTGGAAAAAGCGCGAGAGGCCCCTCCCATAAAAAGGGATTTATTGATACGGGTGTGAAGTTCCGAAACGTCGTGCCAAGACGGGAGCGTTTTCGGTGCTGATCATTCTGCCGGACTCCCTGACAAGCACCGGGAATGATGCAGGTAGGGAGAAAGGAGCGGAAAAACCACCAGCTGGTGGATAGACGAACGAGTTTCACCGCACTAACGGATGTGTACAAACAACGATAGGTGGAAGGAACTCATCAGTAGGGGTTGTGAATAGAAGCGAACTCACAATATCACCATAGCCTGCCTTCCTCTCGTCCTTGACTAAGATTTGATCACACCTAAAATCGAAAAGTATCAAAATTCTCTGAGGTGTTTGCATGCCTTATACTAGGCGATACCAACACCTCTTCCAGTCCACATACTGATCTGTGAAAGCCTTGAGCACTTTTGTCAGGAGCACCCCATGGAGAGCCTAGTCTTGGGCTTCAAAACCATGACTGTTTAGCCCAGTGCAAGGCTGCAATAGCCATTCAAGAGCCAAATAGTGGGCCCCAAAGAGAGGAGCTGTAACCAGGTTGCTGACACCGGAATCATTGCGTAGAAAGTCCGACGGGACGGGGAGTTTCCGATCAATAGCTGGAGCAAAGAGCAGAGCTCGGAGCCTGGAGGAGGCAGGACCAGGTTGGCCGTCCAGCGAAGGCGTTGAAGAAGCCTGAGGAGCTCCCGCCTCAGATGGCGGGATGGTTTGCATCACCTCCGATGTAGGTGATCGGGTGTATGCCTCCGTCCCAAATGCGCCTCAGTCATAGAGGCGTCCCAGGGGGATGCACATGGTCGAATGAGACATCTTGACATTGATAAACCCAAGGTAGTCAGCCGGTGCAGAGTCCTCATCTTTGAGGGACCATCTGATGACTGCAGAACGCCAGTGGTTGGTAGGACCATTGCTTCCCCACCAGATTAACATGGGGATTTTTGAGGCTCAGAAGGAGCAGAGGGAGATGTTGAGAGGCGTCCACCTCCTCAGTCGTTCAAGACCGGGTTGGATGGGGCCCCTATGGGTGGGGTGTCGCGCGTCGTAGAGAAGGCGCCGCCCTGCTCGGATGCCGCTACCGAACGACTGGACGTATTGGAAGGAAAGACGGCGTTGAAATACTTATTCAATCCTTTAGTGACGTGATGTAAGAGCGGATCGCGTGAAGGAAGTTGAGTGATGAGGGGAGAAGAGAACGAAGTCTCAAAGAAGAGACGGGTACTTTACAAATGGATTGCAATTGACGACAGAGTGCGCTTTCTTTTGCAACTGATGCCATCAAAATGAACGGGTGAGGAACTGTGTGCCAACAAAAATTTCGAAAGGTCAGCAGAGGCCCGGGCGCAGGAAGCTGCTCCCTTAGGAGGGGGCGGTGTATTACTATGGTATTTGAAACCAGAAAGGCCAACAGGGGCCAGGGCGCCGGACGCTGTAACCTTAGGAGGCGGCGGTGTATTACTGCGGGATTCGCAACCTTTAGGGCCCAAACCTGATTGGCCCCCACCTTCAAAATAATCCCTGCATTTACCCTTCCTCAACCTCGAATTAGAACTTTCCCCTAAGTTCCCCAGCGCTTTCCAAATAAACACACGTGGCATAATTTCACTCTAGCGATGTTGGTACTGACACCCGCCATACAATGAGCCAGAAACTTCCAGTCGTGTATACCTACATAATGCACACCATATTGTAAATTTCTCTGCTTAATCAGGATATCTACGCGGCCCGGTTACCGAATGCCATGCTTCCAGATATAAGAACTGTAGCATTACCCATTCTCCGGAGGCCGAGTGAGGCTACATATGTCCCTAGGCCTTCTGTTAGAATGAACCGTTAGCAGAACGACGCATCGAGATGGAGTCGTCAAATGCCACTTTTTGAGCACTCGAGTGTGTTGGTGGACCAGGGATACCACGCCCTGCGTTGGGCTGGATCCCGCTTCTGATGTAGTGAGCTGAGCTACAGCAGCAAGGGTTAGTCCAACTGTCGAATCAGGCACGTAAACTTAGATTAGTCGAATGTCCGCAGACGACTCTCCGAATAAAGGAAGGAAAACCAGGTAGGGATGATAGGACACTCACGCAGGGGGATCCCCTAGAGTGGGGTTTGGGGGCCAAACAGATGTTCGAAGGAACTAGAGCTGCTTAGCTAACCTGGCTCGGGTGATCCCTAGGGTGGGGGCGTTCGCGAGTTAGGCGCTGGCACTTTCTCTAAAAGAAGGAGAATCCTGTGATGTAGGGGTGTCAGTCAATGGTCCGTGTAGCCAGACGGGTTCGGAGAGCTAGAGGTATCACCTGTGTTGGTGCAGGCTAGCTGGTTACGGGATACCTCACTTGAAAGTGTTTTCGGACTGAGCGGGAAAGAAAGAACTAGTACATAAAAACGTCCCTTTCTTCCCTAGAGTTGGAGTTCGCGAAGCGCTGCGCTAGTTGGTACCTCGGTCTAGAGCGCGTTAGAGGGGCTGCTGGTTTTCGAAAAGAGGAGATTTGAGGGTCCTCTTCAGTGCCGATCGATATGGAGCCCCCCTCTCTGGGTCCACTCTGCTTATCAGAGTGCCCTCATTTACATAGTTGTATCTGCCATGACCTAAGTAAAGATAACTAATATTAAAGATATTTCCACTAGAAACATACCCAGCAGATCATTAGTCCGGAGCTGTACTGTCAGTCGTAGGGAAGCCGTCGCTCGGGGTACTTCGTGACAGTGGAAGGATGGGGATAGTCGGAAATCCCTGATTGGGAGCCCGGTCGGTTGGAATACACATCGGTAGTGGTGTGAAATTTGGTCTTACATCTGTATGGTGCGCACCTGCAATGGTGCCCCACGCCACGAACGGGTGTATACTGTGTCAGCCGTACCCCACGTGCGGAGGCTTTGCTAACGTTCAACCCAATGGAGAGTAAGAATGAATCCGTTCTACGTATTTGAGGGTATTAATGCAACTATTAGAGTTTTCGGAATTTTGGTAGGGTGGTAATAGTAAATATTAAGGTGATGGGGCTCGCCCACGATATTTGCTATTAGCATTCGTACTACAATACCCCTTTCTTTCGGACCGACCCTCCCCCTCTCACAGATGCTTACTCTCTAATTAACATTGTGTAAGTTTTTGTACGACAGTCAGTACAAAGAACCCCAACTGCTACACTTATCTCACAGCCAAAAATACCTGACGTAATAGTGCCAATTGCAGGAATGAGCACTGCAATGGAAAGAAGCCAACATATCTTGATGGGATTGCAATACATGCCCCACATCAAGGCGACACACTCTTCTTGGGATCTATAAGGAAGTTACAGAACACTTGTAGGAGACTTACGATCATATTCCCTCTGTACAAGGCTACATCTTACATACATAATCGGCAAGCTGGCAGCCGTGGGCACTACGCCCAGCATGAACCAATGGTAGCTCATGAAAATCGTAATAATAAGTTATGCCAAACAAACCCGAACAAATGGAATCGCATATCGACTCAAGAGCAATGAGTGACCAGAAAAAGTAATGAGTTATTGTGATGTGGAATTCACGTGAGATATGGCCGAAAAACATTCCTCCTCTGCTGCATGAAAATGTACATAGCTCCCCAACTTCTTGTACAAGGTTCAATCAATCAATCGAAGCTATTTCAACCGCATGAGCTGAATATGTCGTTGTTGCAATGTCAATTTAGCACTTACGTTTAGGAAAGATCATGAGCATCGACATAAATCTTCTGAAACCATCTGAACCAGTCAAGTTTGAAAGTGACAAACAACCTAGAGTGTAGATGGTACAGTAGCTGAATTTTATTACGAAGTTCCTTTGATTTATCGACCTACGGCACCATTTCATCCGGGATACAATTCATCCACACAACATACAATTATGGAAGTTATATTCAGAAAAACAGAATGCTGACATATTGACAAAGTCATTGAAGCGCGTAGAAATCGCACGACAAACCTACAACATATGCATCATTAAAACCAAACCAATGAACTGACAGGGGGAGTGTGATTTCATTACAGTACCACTACGGTTGGATGACTATCCAATGATCAATGGCATTCAAATGTATATGCATTCGAATTCAAGTCGAATGTCAAAGACTGTGGTTTCCTTGCTTCCTTAGTTTCGCTTATCATAGAATATTTTTAAATAACTACCAGTTGACGAGTCTGTCTCACCAATGGAGGAATGCCATAACTTGCTGTCATTCAGCCAAAAGTCTCTACTTCGAATGGCAGTTAAAATTTTCAGGAGGGGCAAGATCATGGGATTTATAACTGGCATTCCACCAGTGGTGACTGGCAAACTACTACCCTGCCAATTACTTGGTCCACTCATTAGAGCACCCTTCTGTAGCCAAACGCAACTACAAACAGTTCCGTTATCTCGTCGAATAGGTAAATATGTGCTTTACATATGTACTGTAATGATGATCAACGCCGAAGGAGCCGAAGTGGATCTTAGACTCATCCGAGCTTCCCGCCTAATAACGGAGCTTGATCTCGAAAATAGCCTAGCTCATATCTAGAGCAACATTATTTATGCTATTGATTTATATTTAATGGCATTTATCAACGCCATATGAAAAGACTCAGTGTCCTTTAGAATTATGTAAGTAGCTTCTGACAACAAAACGCCGAAAAAAACTCCTCCCAGCCGTGAGCACAACCGATATGAAACCGCCGTCGATAAAAAGCAAATGGACCTCCAGGAAACTCGCTCCGGTCTTTTTCCCTACCGATATGCTGGCTAAACCTCATCGTTTCGCGACCTCGCAAGAGCTTTCCGGATCTTCTCAGACTGAATATCAAGCTTTAACAGTTTGGCAACGCACATCCCTGGCAATATTTCCTTCAAGACTGCACGTTCTTGTCGCTTTGGGACATGTCGCATCTCGATTTATATCCTTTTGCAATGCCAATTTCGTACGAGCCTTACCCTTTTCGTCGTCCGTCTGAAGGACGTTCTATCATCTACGATTATGGTATTGAATTTCTAGGGGTTGGCTCTAATATGAGAGCGGATCAGTGGCATTTCATTGCTTCGCTACATTGAAAGACGTCACCAAGGTAAAGAATAATAAAAGCAATATCATCGACCACCTTTGTGAAGTGAATGGTAATCAGTTCCGCCGGGCTGGAACTATCCACAAAAATAGGGCAGATAACAACAGCAAAATAACGAAAGAGAGAAAGGCATTTACTAAAGTGAGGAATCCTAGGCGGTATCACGAGATCAATGCAGTCCAACGTATTTTCAGACAATTTCTGCACTAACAAGTGGCGCCATAAGATGAATTCAAGATGTTTGCGAAGATGCCTGAACGCCGAGATTCGTCTAAGGCTCGTTTGAATCGGAGCAAATTGAAGGGATTCATACTAGATATGTACTTGGCGAAAAACATCGTGTATCAAGGGAGTTTTCTGACGTCGTTAGAGGGCAACCTGTGCCCGTTATACATCTCAATGTCGATGTATGGGCCTTGAATCTCTCCACTCAAAATTGAATACGCATTCGGATTATGTACATCAGCAAGAAAAAGGAGCTTTGCAGGAATCGTTTAGCTTTTCGACCGTTCTGATTTTCAGATAGTTTGGCTGGAGAACGGATGCAGGGCCACCGGACCCGACCCCACACGTGTACCCGCGAGAGGGCACGTGAGCCCACCACTTTAGACCCCCTCCAGCCCGGTGAGGGTCACGGAGCTCGGGATGACCGCTTGTCCACGTGTGCCCAGCGGGCAAAAGTGGATGCGTACGACCAGTGGGCGGGTCCCTACTTGTAACTACAGGGGCACTCCTCTGCCTCGGTGCAGTACTCATTGGTTCTGACCCCCTCGTGCAGCACCGCTGCCACCGCTGCCAATGTGCAGCTGCCATCGCTGGC
>JAUBNZ010000982.1:0-13326 GCA_032355485.1 Bonnemaisonia californica
ATGCAGCGCAATAGGGGGCTGCTGGACACTGACTCGAGCGATGAGGAGTTTCCGGGTTTGTCCATTGGGGTACCGGAGGGAGCTCCAGACGACGCGGAGGAAAAGAGCAGATTGGAGCCGGCGGCCTGTCTAGGTCGGAAATCGCCCATTGTACAATTGGAGGGAGAGGGGCAGCCCTCTGAGCATGGTGAAGAAAGCTTGCCGGCCGTTGAGAAGCGGGTTGCAGAGGCAGCGCTGACAGAGCAAAACTCGAAGATACCTGCATCCTGTGATGATCCATCGAACGAGACATCGGACACCCTATCAAACCTGAGTGATTTTGAGAAGGAATTGAAGTTTACATCTCAGATTTCTTTGCACATCAAGTTGCAAAAATGGCGGGACCAAGAGATGCAGCGGGAAGCAGAGCGTCACGGCAAAGCATTGGAGAGAATTGAAGCGAAATTTGCGGGCATGAAACGCCGTATGTATTGTCTCGATCTACCCGTCGGTGCAACTGCTGTGCAAAGGAGTGCCCCTCCACCAGCCCCCCTGGATTCGGACGCGATTGACTTAACACAGGACGTCGAAGAGGATGATGTGGTTCAAAAGGCAGAGTTTTCGCACCGTTCTAACCTCCCGCGCCACATTCCAGAGAATGGAAGCATTCTTATCGCGAGTAGCAGTAGCCCCCCTGACCAAGCTTCTAAGTCTGATGCATCCAGTGAGGATTCCCTTCTGATTCCTGAACTCTTGGCCTCTCCAATCGTTTCAAAAGAGAGAACATGTGCTAGTTTATCGGAAATGCACAGTACAAAGAGCTCCGAACCTATCGCGCAGTCCGACAGCGATGATGAGGTTATGGACCTCACGTGCCTTTCCAATGAGAAGATGCGACCTCCGCGACCAAAAAAGAGGAATTCGGATGACGAAGCTGTGGAGGAGTGCTGCGTCGACAGCTATACTCAGCGAAGAGTTTTGCCGACCTTGTTTCAAAGCGACGATGAAGAGGCGGACCTGTCTTGTACAGCGAAAGAAAACACCCCTCCGGGTGATGCCCTGCCTCCCGGATCTCAACTGCATGATAGTACTATCCCACCAGCTCCAAACAATGAAGTGGAGGTTGAAAATGGCACTGAGGAAAACAACACTCAGGCACAAATATCGAAGCGAAGACGGAAGGCTACTCCAGCAGAAATCATCACAGGGATTAAGTCAGACCCCGTTCTATATGACGACATGCTCATGATGGAGTCTATCCCGTTCGAACAGATTGCTGCAAGTCTGAATGAGTCTGGTGTTGCTGTCTCCAAGAAGACGCTAGTAGACTTTCTGCATTCTGAAGGAGCGGCTTTCAAGGGTGATTCGGCTAAGGCTGGCTCTTCGGCAGCAGATTATTTTGCGCGACTCAACTCTGACTATTACTAACTTTTTACTTAAAGGAACTTACCGAATATGATTTCAACATCTGCAACCGGAGCTTGAATTCTGTCGTGGTTCCAAGTTGGACTGCCAGCACTGGACAGCAAATGGATGTTGCTTTCGAAAATTAAAACGGGTAACATATCGGCAGCCAATGTCCAACTCAAGTCGCGCAATGGTAAATATATATACGTGGGCTTGCGTCTCTCTTTGTACACGGCAAAGGGGTTGGGTTGGTGATATACATTAAGCTGTCTTTGTGAAGCTCAGATCGTAAATGGCCATAAAGCGAATATCTGGCTTTGCGTTGCTATCGCCGTTATCTGCCCAGTTATACACATTGAACTTAATCTTTGGGCCAAGCTTCATAAGTTCCGAAAGCTCGTCTGCCTTCTCCTTACTGGCACGCTTCGTAATCCATTGCAACAGCTCGTCGTCGCGTTCGGAACCTGGGGTAAAGTCCTTTCTGAACCACTTCCACAACCTGCTAAGAGTGACTTTCTTCGCGAAGAGGTCAATCTCACAGTTCTTCTCGATGAAATTAGTGGTGGCCAACTGCAACATTTCTTCGGTGCGGGTTTGGTCGAGGGCCAGCAAAGGCGGGCAAGACTGCGCACCACAGTTGAGAACAAAATGCATACGTGGGTCCTTCGATTCAAGACGAAGGGAAAATCTAGGATCAGTATCCAGCATTCTAACACGCAAAACGTCGTGCTCAAGCTCGACAGACGTGAGGCGTCTGCCGGCAATGACGTACGCAGCCTCATTGAAGAACTTGCCGCGTCTGACGAGATCGCGTGGATGGCCGAAAACAAGCTTGGCATGGAAGATAAGCACGTTGTACAGATTGTACAAACAGGCTTTCTTAACCTCATGCGCGGCGGTGGCCATGTCGTCATCATCGCACTCGGCAAGCTCTGCGACAAGCAGAAGAACATGCCGCCAGCCAGCAGAGCCGCGAATGGCAGAGTAGTCGACATGACGGCCGTCGAGTGAGACGGCTACGTCGAACACATCGCGAAAGGCGGCGTTGAGCTCGCAGAGAATAGTGAGGCAGGATCTGCTTGAGCCAGGGAAGGCTGCGCAGCAATTGAGGCCGCGGTTACGCACGGCGGAGAGGCCGCGATGGACGTAGGTGGAGGTGGGGAGCGGGTCGAATGTGCGGTCGGTGGCCTCGACTTTGAAGGTGGGGGTGAGGCCGCCCGCTCTGACGAGACAGCGTGCGAGCTCGGCGGCGCTGGAGCGGGTGGTAGCAAGATTGTTGTTGAGAATCCAGTTGCAGATGTCTGAACCGGTTGCGATGCAAGTTTTGCCGTTTGCGGACTTGACGACGCGGGTGGGCAGTCCGCTTGGCTGCGGGGCCATCATGGCGTCCAGGGCGTCAAGGATGTCTACATAGGAGACGGCTTGATCTGAGATGGGGGACGGGGTGCTTGTAGGCTGAGAGTCCATTAGGGCGGATGGGGGGTTGGGGGGCGGATGGGGTTGTCGATTGGATGGCGAGCCGGGGTCGGCGTGGCAGGGTGCGTGATGGGGGAGAGGATGGCTGATATAGGCGGCGGGGTGACACGAGGGCAGTGGACGAGGGAGGGGAGAAAGGGTTGGGGATGGTTGAGGGCGGGCAGATGGACAGTGCACGGCAGGACGTGGAGGGGCTGATGGCAGACGGAATAGTGGTTCTATAGGCCTTAAACGGGGACAGTGGCCTGCCAGGAGCTACCGGCTGCAGCCTTCGAAGGGCCCGTGCTGCGCCGTTCCTGTTGCGAAAAGGACGCCACAGTACGAGCAGAGGCAGCTCGAGTGCAAACTTGAAAATTTAACAATAAAAGGCAAGTTTGGGGCAATGCAGCTGCCACCGCATTGGCTGTTTTAGTTTGTCATTATATATAGAATTAAATTTTACTCACCCCCAGCGGAGTGGAGTGGAGCAGCTTTTGTGGAATCTCGAGAGCAAACCTGGACCGCCCCGCTTCTGACCCAAAAGGCCCTCTTGTTCCCCAGTATCAACTAGGCACCTGTTGTGACACGGTCATTGCTACAGTATTTTCGTTACCTTGCCATGAGTGAATAAGGCGCAAACCTTTAAAAAACAATAACAATACATGCACGGTATTGTATCTACGATTTGTCACAGAGGTACAGCACATGGTCGAAGAAAAGAGCTTGCCCCTCTGTCCTCCCTCGCGATGAAACCTGCAACGAAGCGTCAAATATGCGTCCAAGAATGCGCAATGGGTCCCTGTGACAGGGGTCGTCTAGTTTCAGTGATCTTTGCATACTTTGCTCAAGCGGCCCGACGGAAGCAGCCGTTGACGCGTTTCCTGCCAGAGTATCTCTCTGCTTGCTGTCGCAACGTTGGGACCACGTCGCACCAAAAAAAGCGCCGCAATTTGAATTAGTGACGTATCGTGGCGCTATGTAGTTGCACATGCATTCATTCCTTCATGGAAAGAAGCAGACAATACTATCTTCCTAGTAAATTATATGTACAATAGTACTAGTGGACCATCTGCCAAATATAATTCTCCTTCTATGAGGGAGCTCGCCGTAGAAATCAACCAGAAATCAACCAGAAACCTTTGAGGAATCATTGAGGAATCACCAAGGAATCATTCAGATATAAGCCAGAAATCACGCTGACCTCAGAGCTTGTGGCTGTCAGATTGTTCCGCATGCATGAAGAACATCTGCGGCGAACATTGGGCCGTAGTAAGTACAGTACTGTAGTAATAACAAGCTTGAACAAGAACCCTACTACTATGTTCTGGTAGGTATACTTTACCCCAAGCGTATGACATACTGTATATAATGGCTACTTGTCAGCGAAACTGTACAATGTTCATACTTCGTATCATACGTTCCGTATAGCGATGCGTGGCAGTACGGTGCTGCACGGTATGATACTCAAGTATAATATTAAAATATTGTGTGATGTGTTTAATTTTATGAAGCTTTTCTCTTTGAAAATCGCCCCCTTTCTTGCTTTCCTGCGCACTCGTGGCTTCCCCCGTTCGCCTCTTCGCCTGGCATTAAGCAATGTGAAGGGTGACATCAGAATCAGAATCGGACCGCAGATTCAAGTTGGAGGTTACTTTCTCGCTGATATCAGATTCGGACCAGCAGCAGAATCAAGTCGCACACGAGATGGACTGTTAAAGCAATATACGGGATACAGTACGTATAACGTACTTCCAGTGCTCTCGATAGATCTCCATAGATCCAGAACACTGTATGTTACATACTGCTTCCTCCACCGTACCCTTCTGTCGGTACACAGATCGATGCGATCTATCACTGTAAATTTCGGACCACGAAACACCACTCCGTACACAGGCACAGAGTAGAGCAACTCAACACGCTCCCTGGAGCTGCCTTGTTCAAGAAGCTTGGATGTAAACAAACAAAGTAGTTTACGTTGGTAGTGTTAAAACTTAGTAGATCTCGTGCCTCTCCCTACTTGCTACTCTCGCTTTCGCGAGTAATGTTAAGTAGTTTCCCTGCCCGAAAATGCAGGGCGACAAGAAGCAGCTTCTCAATTCGACCGCTGTCTACCCAAGGTCATTGACAATGGCCTTTCGCCCACGGTTGTAAGTAGCGCAGTCAGTTCCCTTAAGTATCAGCCCAATAAGGGTGCGCCACTTACAGTGTGACTAAATCCAGCCACGATTAAGTGCACACTGCCAGGTTCAGCGACACCTTCTGGAAATCTTATCCGGCTTTGTACGTGTACCATATACCATTAAGGGGCTGATAGGGCCAATCAAACAACCAAACCCCGTTCAATCTTCAGAGCTCCTGCAATCAATCCGAGTATCTATAACATGATACAGTATCTACCCCTGCGAAAGCTTCACCCCTGCGAAAGCTTCACCCCAGCGAAAGCTTTACCCCTGCTACCCCCCCCAAAGCATCTACATTTATCATTACAGTACTGGAGACGTCTTTGGCACAGTAGGCATTCTCACCAACTTGTATAGAATTTCTCCTACATGTAACATATCCAACACATCTACACCATTACAGGCTGTACCACTAGGGTACTTCACCCTTCGGCAGATACTGTACAACAAGATACGCATCACTCGTTCAGAAACCAGTACCCTTCCGTACAAGACATCATGAACGGCATGCCTTGCCCCCTACCCTTCAAAGATAACATACCCCAGACGGAAACCATCCAGTGTGCGTGCACTGTGTTGTCACTGTCGCTCTCATTCCATTGTAACTTCAACAGACTTCTAGAAACATCCAAGGTAATATTGCCTACAAGGGAACCAATCAAGAATGCACTTTGTTGTCGCCGCTACCGTCATCGAAACTTACGAACCCGCCGATTGGTGCGCGCCCACAAAAATCCCCCGCATCAAACAGCTCAACTTCCAGAAACGCCTTCGTTATTAACTTACAATAACTTCAAAGTCGTGTAGGCAAGTTCCATGTGGAAGTATGTTTTGACTAGGTGGGACATCTTAGAAGTTCAAACTTTGAGATCAAGTACCCTAAAAGGTACCTTCGGTTCCCGTCAGCAGTGACATCTTATATCACTGTCTTTCATGCTGGCTCAGCTACTTAAAAGGTCCATAACACCTTTTATTGGACACCAAGCTCTGATGTCTATTGGTGAGTCAATAGGCGAACAGAGACGATTTGAAATAGGACATCACAATATACCTTGGTATTGGTGCTCCATGTAGATATTGATCGTGCACGGAGCCCGTTTGTTTTCCTTTTATGTTTCTATCTTCTCCCCCTCTTCCATTGGCCTTGCCCCAGCCACCAATCACCGGAACTCAGCAATTTGGAATAGGCCAGGGCCACAATGCCCAATAGAACCAGCAAAATAAGATCTTTCCCCCCTTCTTCCATTCAGAACAAAGTACACAAACCATGACGGACACATCACATTGGATTTAAACTAACTTTGAAAATAGCATTTGAAGTCTCCATCGAATCAAGTTTAAAGCAGGACCCCATGTTCTGGCTGTGGCCCATCTAATGCTGCGCATTGGAAATCCTTCAGTATCATCACAGATTGTCCATCAACTCATTCATGATATAGGCCAAGATTTCGGTTGGAAAATCGAGCCTTCGCAATGCGAACTTTACACCACTGATATTCAAGTGACTTGCCAAACTTTAGATCATACCTATAGAAAAATTACCTTCTTCCTCCTCCTATCAAGATTGCTATACACAATCAGTCCACATCTACAAGGTATTTTAAAGGACCCTTCTGACATGAGAAGGTGCTAGCGGACTGTCTTCTAATATTTGGGTATATTACACTTGTGAGTCCTCAAGATAAATTTGGAAGTCGATTAATTAGAATCCGTCACAGTCTGCCCGAAGAGACTTCTCATCTTACATCTTATAATGGGCCAGGGTTTCCTTGAAATACGCATAGGACACTCTAGGGAGATTTCAGACGGACAGCCCGCACCAAATACTGCAGATACAAGAATAAAAAGGTCAGCGTGGTCCGTGAATAAGCCCCGTGACGGCAGTTCGAAGTGACCGTTCAGAAAGTAAACTATGGTATTATGAATGAAACATAACTCTGTCCGAGGCACGTAGATCTGCCTACAGTATTTTTCATTCAGAGGCATTGAATTGAATTGGTTGCTTCCACAATACCAATACATCGTCACTAGCTAGCGTAAAGGTAGAGACCAGTTCGAAAGATGAAGTAAATAGATACACCGTTATAGTTTGATAGAGCCCCAGATAAAATCCTAAGGACGGATTTCCATGTAGGCAAATACCGGGTCAGGAAAGGGTATCACCAGCGTTTCGAAAGTACCCATTTGGTGCGCTTCAAGGTTAGGACCAACAGACAAACTCTACCGACAGTATTCGACGTATTCCTTTATTTGCAAGCATTGCTGTTAAAGCTTTGGCATATTTTATACCGACGAGTATAGAAGAAGTTAGTGGCTTCTCCTTCTCGTCTGGTGACAACAAATTACAATTTAAAAGCAAAAGAGGAAATGCCACCATCATGGTGGTATGATCGAGTAGTTCATTTTCACACCAGCTGATCGATATTCCTGCACCTTCTTCCGACACCTAGCAGTAGTCGGCCAGTATCATTTATTAGTTGATTTCAAAGAAGTAGGACTTTCATATAATCCAGAAATCGGCCGAATGTAAGTTTTCCCCATCACATAATTGTGCGGAGCTCAACTCGCTAAGCATGATTCTAACAGTGCAGTAGTCCGGAAGAATAGTCAACTTCTTCTCCCTTGCATAGATCCCTTTTTCTCTATATCGGAATGGCTTCCTCATAGCATCTGCTTCTGTATGCTTCCCGCCCCCAAGTACTGTTTGGAATCCCATATATCAATGGCATCGGTACGCAAACCACTTTCAGAAACCGTAATCCTCAGCTACATGGCAATCACTTCAAATCTCTCCCTTTGTGGGTTGCATGTAATCCACAATTATATGAGACATGCAAATAGATACAGATTCTAAAGATGCATAAATTTGCCAGGCTCTGCCTTACATTCGATAGTACCAACAGGGCGACTGCTCGGTAATTGCAAGGTATATAGCAAGCGCAATTGAATTAGTAGCTTTCCGAATATGAGCGGTTCCAGAAATACATGCGCTTGTCGCCGTACTGAGCATTTGCATTTATCATTGACAGGAAATTGGATTGGTAGCTTTGCGAATATGGGCTTTTCCTGCCATTTCTGTGCTTCTCGCCACACCGAGAGAGCTTCTTGGTTGTTCGGTAAGCATGAGGCTGTAGGCGATAACGTCAGGACCAGGCTGCTGGGCAGTTTGCATCTGGATGTCCTTTTTCAATGCAAAAGATCCTTGTCGGTGCACGAACAATTTAAGTCAAACGAGACACTGTGAATGATAAGGCCAGGGCTAGATTGCTGGGCAGTTTGCGTCTGGATTTCTATTTTTTCAAATGCAAAAGCTCCATGTCAACTGCACGAGCTGTACAGTTTTTTATTCTTTTAGGGGTACTCGGAATTGATGTTTGGTAACAGCGGATTGGGCTCCTATTGAGACATCGATGAGGTACATCATACATCTCTAATTTCATTTATTGCTTCTTTACCATTCATTCATAGGAATTATGTGCCAGGGGGCAGAGCAACACTATAGCGCTTTGCGCTATAACTTCTTGCGTGCGCTCTTGATACCGTACAGTTGTTGGAACCCCAATGCTTGTCATACTGGAATATGACCACAGGGTCACGCTGAGTGCGGGCTTCTAGTCTACAGACACGTGATTAAGCACCTTGATGCTTGGGAGCCGCTTGCCTCCTTTTTAATGCTACCCGCTATCTTGGGTTGCTATTTAACTACATCCGTCTGCTCCGTCCGCGCTTGCGACGAGGGATGTTATTGCCCTTCAATCGCCTGATCAAATTGAGCCGCTGGCTCCTTCCTTCCTTAGCGCTGCTTAAGGGTGGCCAAATGTCTGTAGTTCTAAAGAAGGCCTCTTAAATAGACAGACAGAATTACCGACCATTGAACAGTGTGACTGTTCGAATAGTGCTAATGCTTACACTGGTCCATGTCTTCATGACCAGTGGCTCTGTACCACAACCTGTCGTAGTGCTCAATTATGCACATTGTACAATGCAACGTGAGAATCTCCACAACAGTATCTAGTTTAGTAACATAGTAGTATCAGGCACAATGGAACAAAGAGGACACGTGTGGCTCCAGTTATGATTATCACGTACTCCCATTTCAGGCCGAGCGGCTGACGGGATGACCAGAGAGTGCCTGGGGAGCGAGCCTGGGCTGATTTTGGCCAAGGCAGCTCCCAGGTCAGGGTCTGAGCTCCTCTGGCGCGGGCATTTCGTCAGAGACATTCCTATTCTACGCTACAAATTACACAGGTTTCTGGTTCGCGCCATCTGGGCGCGCATAATTGGGGGAACGTAGGCGCATCCCCTCTAGTTTTATTCGCAGATTAGGATGTCAGATTTTTAATAGAGACTGCACTTAGTGACGCCCTAGTCTAGGGGTTGGGCCGAGCAGGCATCGATTATGCTCGCGATCGGAAAATGAACTAAAAAATGCCTAGGACCGCACAACTCGTGTGTTTTCTTGCACATGGACCCCCATATGAACGACTAAAATATTAAATTAATTATTCCATTACGTGCTCGCGGTGTCTAGACCTGTGCATGGTCCGATTTCGGTCCTCTAAATCACTTCGTGAACAACTATGAACTGCCAAGTCGAATCCCAAGACATTACAGGACTAATCTCTCTCCGCCATGTCATACTTTAGACTGCATGAAAAATGCTCCGTTAATACAGCAACTGGACTGCTGTTCAAGATTTGACTGAAAGACTGGCCCACCACAGTGGAACATGAACGTTGACCGCAGAAATGTCCTAGCAGAGATTGTTGAACCGGACTACTTTCGAATAAAACGGTCTAATAAATTTCAAAAGGTAAAGACCGGACTTTTCTGCGCCAAAGAGAAGGAAATGTATATTGACCATGAGAAAGCCTATAAATAACCCGTCTGGATGAAAAAACGCTACTGAAATTTAATTACTCGAAGCTACCACAACGTAAACGACTTCACTACCCCAAGCGCTAATTCGGAGGCATTCTACTGAACATAGCATTTCATAGCAGAAGCGGAAGAGTACATGGCCCAGAAATTACTGTAGAAAGGAGTACCTGGAACGTAATAAGATAGTACTCGCGATAGACTCGTCACACAAAGAAGATCGGGATTCATCAACCACCTTTCCGGCAATGGAAAAAGTACTTTCACTGGCAACATATGTGGATTGGATAGGTAAAATATCTCGAGCAAGCTTTGCAACATTGGGAAAGCGCTCCTCATTGACACGCCACCATTCCAGCTCGTCAATGTGCTTATCACCGACAGCAGTCGCCTGAAAAAAGATGAATTTCGTCATATGGACCTTCCAGGGGCCCGCTCTCCTCATTCAGTACCATATCAAATAAATAAATACTTTTCCCTCCTCTTCTTCAACGGACTCTTCGAAATTTGAGTCGCTTCTAGAGATGGTCGAAACATGCTGATGGAGCAGAAGTTAATCGCGTAGTAAATCATTCCCGAGACGCGGATCACATTTTCTAGCAAGATTTGTCGTCTCGGAAAAACAACCTTACTCTACACTTGTAACTTCCGTAGCCTGGTTTTCGCAATTGAATGGAGCACAGAATCTGGTTTCATCGACAAACCTTCGCAACGATATAGGAGTAGCTTGAAGGCGCTAATGATTAGACTTAACGTAACATGTAAAATTCCTGATTCGAATTCTGTTATTTTTCAAGCTGTCTCCAAAAGCTCGCACAACTTCTTTGCATGTTCCCATTCTTCATCTAATATCCCTTCACCTCCCAAATCGGCACCACAGTGAATTTCAGAATTAATAACTTTACGGGCTTTGAATGCCTTCTTGATCATTTGAAACGTAGGTAACCAGCGTGTCTCCACGTCAAGACCAGGAATTAAGACATATTTCTCGCCCAATTCAACTAAAACCTTTTCGAAAAGATCTCCTATCTTGACGGAGGCACGGATCGAGTTCACGAGCGATCGAATTGATCGAAATTTCTTCCTCAAGAGATTTAGGCAATCTTTTACAACCAGATCGATGACATGTGCTAGGCACCGTACATGAAAGTTTTCAAGACTAATTACTTGCGGGTGGTGGAGACGTTGCTGTAGCAGTGCTATTCCACGAAGAAAACCTGCTTCGTTGTATGTAGTAACTGCACGAACCCTTTTGCGAATTCCCCATTTCTCTAACACTTCAAGCTTCACAGTTGCAAATTCTTCGCCGGTGTGCGGTGTTTGGAATCGTAGGAATTCCTGCACTATACTTTTCATCTTCCATTCTACATCAATAAAATGTAATGTGATGCACATGTATCCCCCGTAAATTCTATGACCAAGCGTCAGATGTCAACGAAATCATTCCAGTTGTAGCAAAAAGACCATGTTTTACCTTCAGCTCTACTTCCTCCTTTTAAACACAAACCAGCCTCTGAACTGCCGTACGAAACGTAATTGCAACCTCTTCATCTAAAATGCACATCATTTTGATGAACTACGTATTGTCAACCACTGAAAATGACATGCCGGAGCATACATACCATTTGCACAGCTGTTGAATCATTGAATAATTTCGTTCTGCATGTGGGGTGGAATCGCGCTTACCGAGTCTACCGGAATGAGTGAACGTAGTTTGTGAGCTTTCCAGCATAAATCCATGTGTTTTAGCATGTCTGGTGAGCGTGCTACTCCCACTTTTTGAAATAAAGGACTTAATAAAAACCACACACTTGAGCGTTGTCTTGTAGTTTTGTCGAAGTTCACGCGTAGTATTCCCAAACAGCACTGCGCTGTTTTATTTTCTTTCTGCTTGCAGTATACCCTCCTTGAGTAGATTCCATTGATCGTGATGCGCTCTCAGTTTCTTTGAATCTACGGAAGGAGGAAGTTTATTTAAGTCTACAAATTTTCTGCTTCGGAGCCTTTGTGCATATCATGTAGAGTTCAAAAATTCAAAGCTTTGATTTTTTTATCGGACAACATTCGCGATACATACATCCACCCTTGTGTGTCTCTTGTCCGGAATAATATTTTAAAAATGAATGCATGATGCTCCATATAATATTCTACTTGCACAGTGTGCAAAAAGTAAAGAATACATCAATATTTATATCCTGTAAGTTACATGATAGAAGTATCAATTTATTACAGGCTGTAATGCATAACGCATGAAATCCGTGTGAATCATACGTTTAAAATCCAAGGCTCGTTTTTTTGAATTAAAGCCTTTAATATATGATCAGTCATGGAATTTCAAAACTAAACTTGCCCCTTCCTACATAGGTTCTGCAAACGTCTTTTCTTGCGTATGCTCACATTACTTGCATAGTACCTAATTGTCACCCTCGTCTTTAACCCCATACGCGCACATTTGAGAGTTTGGTTTTCTATGGAAACCCCCCTAAAATGGTAACTTGTGGTGCGATAGCCATCACAGAACCCCAAAGCACAAGACGCTAGAGAAGCCCATCGAAATTTCCAGGGGAGAGCCCAGAATCACAATGCACCCATTAGCCTCCGAATTGAGCCATTTTTCAATAATTCTAATGTGGATATTCTTCGGACTGGCAATCTTCAGGCCTGTTTTTCGGTCTTTCCGATGAGAACCAGACCGAACGGTCTCCAGTTGTTCTAAGGGTGGACTGGACTGCATGTACCAATTGTGGATGTGGACTACGCTGTGGTTGGTGGCATTGGTACGCCAATGGGCCAGGAAATGATTTCAAGAAGTCGGACACCGAGCTGCTATCCACCTGAGCCCCGCAAACCGAATTTTTCTCATGGTCCGGTCCCTGAAACAGTCCCATACAGACCATGCACAATTCTAGCGGTGTCCCTCTCAGATGGACCTACCACCAAGAAGAGAAACCAGCCAACGGGAAGGTCCTAAAAGCTGCTCGCAATTTGATAGGAATCTTATGATACGACTCATATGATAGGACTCCTATCAAATTGCTGGTAGCAAATTCTGTCATATTTGTAGTACCACGCCATCCTGGCATAGTACTACGGGGTTACCCGCAGCACCAATATTTACAACATTTTGGTGAATATTTACAACATTCTATGCACGCACTATTATTTATTTTTCTGTCACACGTGTACCCTCCTGGTACACGTGTGTCCAGATTTATGGATTCAGTCCAGCTCGGGGATCAATTCCGAGGACCGGATTACCCCGGGTCCACGTGTGCCCTAGCGGGGGTCCACGTGTGCCCTAGCGGGCACACATGTACTCGCGGGGTCAGGTGGCAGTCATAAAATGTACCCACAGGGGCACCCCGGTGCCCCGAGTACGGTGCAGCCGGACCAGCCCCCTGCAGCACCTCAGCTGTCACAACTGCCT
>JAUBNZ010000983.1:0-13321 GCA_032355485.1 Bonnemaisonia californica
CTCATTCCGCCCGCACAAACACCAGGCCTCCAATGAGGCAGAAGGATTTCGAGATCGGCCAGGCGAGCAGACGTGCCAGGAAACCAATTCCAGCGCTACAGACTGCCGTTATACTGGATGCCGACGATGAAATCCTGCCCCGGTATCGGAAGAGATATCATCGAGCCAAGGCCGATGTGGCACGTATTGGACTTCTCTCCCGTCACATTAAGGGGAGCCCCTTTAACATCAAATTATTCAGCTTCGAGGAATGCTAACGGTACTTTCGTATCAGAAAGCAATATCTTGCCCAGATCTGCTCCCTCACAAGCTGGGCATCAGTCCAAACCAATCGATCTAGATACATATATATTTACATACACGTGCATCGTACCCCGCAAATTAGCCTTCTTGACAAGGTGGAAGGATGTCGAATACTTGGGATGAGTGCCTCTGCGATGTGTGAATTGTTCTGGGAGCTTGTCGAGAGCCTCGCTAGCTCTCGTCAACATCTAATTGAAACCTTTAAGCCTTTTCTGATGAAAATGAGAGCAGCATTTATTCTAATGATATAAAAGAGAAGGGCGAGCCTCTTGGAAACTGTCTAGGCTTTATTGACCGTAAAAAGATCGCAATGTCGCGCCCCGGAAGTGCTGGGTCTAACCAAAGTACTCTCTGCGCAGGTCATAAACGCTTCCATTTCCTTATATATCAGTCCGTTACTACCTTGATCGGCTCATGTATTACATTTATGGTCCAGAATTTGGACGGAGGCATGAAACGACATTTTATCGGACAAGCGGAATCAATGATTTCCCCCAAACGTCTCTCGTCATAGTGGGAAGTCAGTAAGGTATATATAGAGATACTGCATAGATCTTCAAGGCTTGGCTGCGGACTGCATTCCCAATATTTAGTGTTACTCTGTAACAAGCCGCGTACAGTAAGTATATGTGTGCAGTTACAGAAGCAGTAGAGTGGACCTACAAAGAGTTCTAACAAATGTGGGCATCCCAGGATTTTCGCATGCAGCTGATGGTACGGCAAGTCCCTAGTGCGGTTCTCTACAAATATGCAGCTCTATTGTGGAACTCTAATACTTGTTTCATGTACAGTGCACAATGGCTTTTAGACTACGTCAGATCGCAAAGCCGATCTCTTGATTGGATTGGCATCTCAATCACACAGTGCAGGGTAGGGGGACACGGTCTGGGGAGTAAAGGTCCAGAAAAGAGGGAGGGAATGTCTATATTACTCCGTGAGTCTTCGTTTTGTTCAAGGGTAAACAGAACCCTTCTGAAAGTGTGCGACAAGAGCAGCTTATGCGTGTGCGTTTATTGAAACAGGGCATGCAGAATGTTGTGACACCGTTGCCTCACCTTTCTTCAGGCGTTATTCCAGAACTATGCGAATCTCATGCAGATAGGAGTATCAAATTTTATTGTGGAAGAAGGCTGGAGCACAGCACAAGTGACTTGTCCCTCGTCATCAATGCTGTATTATATGTGAGATAATATTCGTATCATAATAAGCAGGGATGTAGAGTAGTATGGAAAGGCCATGTGGTGTACGGCAACGTCACTTGGATTCAAATTTCATTACTCCACAGTCATACTGGGGTTATCACGGCTGCCCGTTATTTAAGAATGGCCAGAAAGGTACCCGGTCGGGCCCCTCTTTCGACGAATAGATTAGGGTCCTCTCACGCCCTCTCCTCGAGAGGGCCAGGGTGAGAGGGGAAGCCATCCCCTTCTAACTACTCCGAGAGGATGTCCATCACTAGGTGAGACCCATGTGTTAGAATCTTTGATTATTAGCACCGTGATATTCGCTATAACAAACGATGATTCAAATACCTTTTCATACAGTACGCAAACTATAGCAGAAAGGTTATGTTTGGTGTCATAATAGGCCGTAATACGCGCCGTATGCAACCTCCAATTCAACGCTGACAGCACAGATTGAACATACGGAAGTAGAATCCTTGTTTATAGCCTAGATACGGTACTTCGCGTCTATGTATTGTACCTACATGTACTTTCCTTCCACACGAAGCATTGATGGATGCACTGAAAACGGCACTACACTCCAAATTCGGCTCCTTATGGACCGTATGTGTTAACCATCAACCCAATGTGTGATTGTAGGCGGACTAGGAAGGTATCGGCTAAATTAGCTACTGTGTGACTTAATAGAGAGGGAAGCTAGTCTACCAAATGGCAAGGACGGCATGGTTTAGGCAAGTCTAGAGTAGAATGTGTTTTTATCGTATGGATTACGCTATTTCTGCTAAGTAGCTAAAGTCTATAAGAACTACTAGATCTTCGGAATAGCTGAAGATCGAGGGAAGACAAATACTACCTACGCAGCAATAAAGACCAGCTTGTCTTCATCCGACCGGGTACATATGCCTTCGGGCTTGCCCCGACTGTCCTAGCCAAGTTCGGCTGGACCGTCTGTTATCATAACCGCCCATCGGAGCAACTGCATTCGCCCCCATCAGTCGGGCACCTATGAAAATCTTGGAAATACCTACATCATACTATGGATGGCACTGACTTTCTATTTTTTTACGTTTTACGTTTTATTTTAGAACAAAATAAAAATCATTCGTTTCGCAGTGAGTTTTTATTTATCTACCGACTGTACATGCCATGCAGAGGGGTACATCCACCGAAGGACAGATACCAGTGGTGGTTTGCAGCAAACATGTACTCTGTAAAGTATACGCTCCAGCTAAATTTGTATCGAAGATGTTCCGACGCATATCATTTGTCATCAGGCATTGGAAGGTAGAACCGGATTCCCTTGCTCTACCCGCTCAACCCGAAATGCTCTGCTGAACCTTCATCGACAGCAGTATACAAACGCTGCGATTACTCTCCATGAGCTATGAGTGCTCCTGTTGGCCTCAGTCCGCTCTTGGATGCACCAGCCTTACTGAACATAGCCCAACAGCTATGGGCCGCAAGAACACGCTTATCATTGAGAACGAGAGGCAACATCCCCACCGTAACGGAACTGGCCATTGCCTTGAATATGTACATATCCGAACGCGATAGGCAGCGCCTGGCCGATGAAGACATGAGTCAGCAGCACTCCGCCTTAGAAAACGATCTACAGCAGCCCGTCACTACTGCAACAGCTTCCAGTTCATCCTCAATCAATCCGCAGCCTTCTACTTCCCTCGATGTTTCCATGCTTATGCATTACCTTTCTATGGCTCACGCAGCATATGCAGATAGCGAAAATGAACTTAATCTGCAGCTTGGGTCTCTAGAGGGTGATAGTTTGCTGGAATCAAGATGGTTTTCAGAAAAGTGGCACCCTGGCTATTTCGTATGCCGAGACAGGCAGCTGGATTGCATCTTTCTCTCAGTACGCGGTTCAAAGCAGACATCCGACTTTATCACAAATCTTTGCGCAGAGACGGAGTTTTTCATGCATGGGTACGGGCACCAGGGCATAATCAAATCGGCCCAGAACTTGCATGGCCTTGTCCGGACCAGGCTTGCCTACTATCTGATCACTTTCAAACCGAAGAACGGGCTAATTTTGGTCGGGCATTCACTCGGTGGAGCCGTTGCTGCTGCACTGGCTATGATGTTGAGATTGGGTGTTCCAGATGATACATCAGACCCCACAAATGCAAGCAGTATAGATAAGGCACTCTTCCAAAGTGTGCGTTGTTTCTCGTTTTGCCCACCTCCCTTTCTGAGCGAAGAGCTTGCAGACGAATCACAATTAATGGGTATCACCACTCTTGTGGCTGGATTAGACATAGTGCCGCGGTTAAGTGCAGCATCTCTAGATCGCTTGCTATTAGCAGTATCTCGCTACGATTGGACTACAGGAATTGAGCAGTCAATGGGGCGTGCTGTGGAGTCCGTCGCATCAGGAATTATTGGAGAAGAAGGTGCTCGTTCGCTGTCATCCGTTGTTTCCCGGGGAGGTATTAGCAGTCTTACAGTTGCCTCTAGTGCGCTCGGTCAAGGCGCAAGGGCAGTTCTGCAAAACCGACGGGAACCACCTAGCCCTGCATGGAGAATGGCGCTCAACGCCACAATGCTAGTGACATCTCTAGTAAGAAATCAGTTTTCTAGCTCTGATCGACAGGAGGCACGAAATGACCCGGAATATCCTTTCGCGATGAGATTAGGCATTTCTCAGCGCGACGTAGAAGAGGCCCTAGTCGAGGAACCACCTCCCGAAGTGTTTCTAGCAGGGAGAATATATCACATTGATATACCATTCACGCCCCCGGACTCTCCAATTGCTGATAATGAGGTACCACCGTCATCTCTTGTCGAAAGGAATTCATCGTTTTTCATCGACGTTGAGCCATCAGGGTTGATGATTCACCACCACCATGTACAGCTTATGGAGAAGGCACTAGCCACATTGTTATAGCAGAGAAAACAGACGTGTACCTGCATAGAATTATAAATAGAAGCAATGCCTGAACGAATGTGTCGATCACACAAGGAGCGCGAAGACTTAACCAATTGATATCGCAAGCATGGCAAAATTTGCGTTAGTGCCGTGATCATCCATTTGATGGCTACTCCTGGTGCCCCCAATGTAGTAACCAGTTTAAGGGTCAGCTACTGTAGATAGTGGAGCCGCACGGAATGTTCATGCTAACATTATTGCAGTTAGCATAGGGAAGGGTTATTACCTGGCCAGAGGGAGAAATACGTATAGGCTGTCCACTAGAACCGCTGTCGATTTCGAGGGCAGAACTGCGGCCTACAGGGATACCAAGGGTACCCCTGGTAACCCCTCGCTACCCCTCTACATATCTACAGTGCCCCTGGTACCCCTGCCAGCCGCAATTATCTACAGATATAGATGTGCACCGTTCAGTACTCCTAATACCAGGGACAACCATATTTTAGACCCAGAGTATACCCTTGGTCTACAACATGCGAGGGTTATCTGCTGGGTAAATTTTTCATTTCATGTATCTACGGTGCAGATAAAGTTTGTTATAAGCAGTGTTGCCGACTTCGTGCTGCAGACAATGATGTAGCGATAGAGTGCACTCGGCTCGGTTCTGAACATGTATGTTATCGAGCTGTCGCGGAGCTCTTTTTGCACCACGGTTGGCACTGACAATGCTCCATAGACATAATATGTATATGTATATTATGTAACTTTTTAAAACAAAAACTTATAAACAAACCGTTAGTGGTGTTTATTACCCGTTTTAAACGCTTTAGTCATATTTTGTTTTCGCATAGAGTGCAACGAAGCTGTGAGAAGCACAGCACGTATGAAGATGCATCACATCATCAGATGATCATGTTGCTCTTGAAGAGGAAGAGCCCAACAGACTCACCTAGATCGACGCTTACATCCATGCTTACATCTCCCATTTACCCTAATGTACATGTGCTGCTGCAACGATGGAGACCTGTGTCTACGGTTTCGAAGTAGTGCACGTTTCGTTCAGCTGAATTATGCAACTGTCGAACCGCACGTGCTCCGCATTGCGCCTTGCTGAGTGCTCTGCTGATGACAAGAAGAATAGAGCTTATTCTTCTGATGATATAGTACGAAGTAGATCTGGCACAAAGTTCTCTTACCATACGACTTCGAACTTGGAAATGGAAATTGTTATTAGCATACAAGGTATCTTTTTATTTCTCTGATTCTCAGATGCTCTTAATGTATAGAATTCTTCTCGAGTCTCTTCACTGAAAAGTCCTTGTTAGATTGAGGTCATTGCCTGTAATTCTACAACAACGACCTGCTCAATTGTCAATTATCCTATCTTATGATAGATGAATACTGAGACGGTAGTAGGATTCCTATGTCTCTGGACAAGATCAACAAAATGCATTACTCTTTTTATGAAAACATTCGAACACTTGAATGCTTGATCCTACTTCGTAAAATTCTGGTCTCTCTTCCTTACCCTCATCGCGTTGAGGAAATACAAAAACAACGCTTCTTGAAGATGGGCGTCTTCCTGATAGTGGTGTATGTATCTTATTAGAAACCGTGGGATAAATCAGCTGTACAGTACCCTTGAAGGGTAGCTTACTTGTATCAAACCCGATGTCAAATCTAATCCAATTCACAAAAACGAGAAACATCGATTACGTGGCATACCTTAACATCTACGATACTTGCAGCTGCTACCCTCAAAGGTAGATAAAACCGTGCAGTAACGAGTGACCTTCTGCCCCTTCTGAGAGGGCTTGTGACCAAAATTGATTCCACGCACTCGTAAACTGACTGAGTCTACTGTCTATTCAGAAAACGTTGGGGCAAATACTGGTCTGCGGAGTAGGCAGTGTATTATACCCTTTTAATTAAAACAATCAAACCTGAATCGCTCGAAACCAACGATGGAATGAGAGAAACAGTACCCCAACTATCTTCCTTTCATTCAGACTATCATTAGAATCCATCTGAATCATTAGCATGCTTCTCTTTCGACCCCAGGCTACCAATCAGAACTTGAACTAAGTCCAGGAAGTACTCATGACACCGTGTCTGTGACTAGGACTGATTCTCTATCAACTTCATTGTTTCAAGAAAACTTCAAAGTATGTCTTGAACATCGCTATTGGGTTATAGCCAAAATCCACATTGACATCACAACTGGACCTCTAGAAGAAAAATAGCACATTGTGCTCTTTTCTTCTAGAGGTCCAGTTCATCTCAACAATAGCTGTATTGGAAAAGGAAACTTTTCAGGGGCGAAGAAGCAGGATAGCCCCCAGCCTCCCGGTTCAACGAAATAAGTCAGTGTCAGGGACAGAGGAGAATATACCGGGGACAAGATGCCGGCTTTACGTCTGGATAATACAGGCCTTCTGTTCAGCACAGATCCCAAACAAGTTCAGGGCGTATACCTAATAGTCTCGGAATCCATTTACATATTTGTCGTTTGTGCAAACTTTGTAGTGGTTCTTACCCTCATCATCAATTTTATAATCAGAGCGTTACAGTCAAACGTTGCGACGGTCACGGATGGAGATGAATTTGGCAGAGCTGAAGAGTTCACCTCTGAAGAGGAATACATTCAAACAGATAGTGAAGGAAGGAGGGGATTAGGCTCTACTGGAGATAAACTGATTTTCCAAAACAGGAACGTGAAGACACCTGCAGCTGTTTTGCAGCACTTCTAATAAGAAGAGACACACAAGGCATCATCATGAACAAACGGAAAAAGGGATTCTGCGTTTTTGGCTCCCGAATATGCTCTCCGTCCCACAAATGAACTGGGACAGAACTATTTCTTCAAGCACTATTTCTTCTAGAGTTGGAAAACAAATCTGCGCCTCTATCATCATCCTGATTATTGGTGCAGATTCGAAAAAGTATTGTGTAATCAAAATTTGAATAGAGCAGTCGACGTCTGTTCTGCCTGCACCCCCTCCTCAGGGGGGTGACAAGGAAAATGGGGAATTTAGGATATATTGCAAAACTCGCCCTTTCTGTTCAAAAAAGAAGAATATGATTGACGGTTTATTCTGGCCAATCACTAAGCAACTGTTCTACTATGCGAAATATCCCTGGCTGCAACAGTTTTCCCGCACCCCCTGGGGCACACGGAGAAAACACCCGAAGTTAAAGCAGGTGCCACGGCGCGTATCGTCACAATATGTTTTAACCAATTTATATGTTCGTCACCCATTTCTTACACCAATAAAATGCACGATCATGTCCTTTGTCACCGCTATATAGCCTTTTTATTGGTCTGTTTTGCACTAGCTATATCAGGGTTGTTTCAACCGAGAATGTCGATGTGACCCTCAAAAGCAACACTGAAGAGCCCACATTTACGTTTACAAGAGCATTTCTGCCGGAACTCTAATCGCTAATCGAAATCGTAATTTCATCTCGAGGTGTCAAATTGCAACACTACTGGTGATTTCTAATCTAATCAATACATTTTGCAATAGATTAGACTTCCTCCGCGATCTATCAAACCCTCCAAAAGATCACCGCCACGATCTAATAACCGTTACAACTTCAATTCGACAAACCGGGGTTTACCTTGTGGTGCCCTGTAAAAAAGTGCCATATCTCAGCTTCCAAACGCCCAATGAAGGCGATATTGGACTCATATGAACCAGAGAAACGTCCACTTTGACAAATAGAAAAACTCGAAGTGCTCTGATATACGGCTAAATTTCTAGGGCATAAACCGTGAACCTGACCACAGCCAGAAATCCATGATTTCTATAATCCGACAAGTCGCTGGCCCATTTGAAAGTTATTTTTCGCAGATTTGCACATGCTGACGTATATGTAGTACTACGCAATCTCCAGAGAACTAAGGTTGCGTCTACAGGTCCTAAGGAACTCTCGATAGCTGCCCTGCGAGAGGGTGGTAGGGCGATTACTCCATAGAGTTGAGGATGAAAGTTGCCTAAGGGGTTTTTCGGGAGACCAGAGTATCCTTATCCTATGATTTAAGGATACTCATGACTGGGTGGTTGGCTGGGTCACGCCAGAGAATGGTATCTCCAACTGGTGGCTACAGAGGAGGAGGGTTAATGGGGAAGAGGTTCCGAACCCTCCCAGAACTGGGAAGGGGGTGACCGGTGAGATGACAGACGTCCTGCACTGAGGGATGTCCGAGAGATGGGTCTGGAGGGAAGAAATGGGTCAAACACTTGGACTATCGAGCTGGTTTTAGCTAACCCAGATTTTTCTACCCCTGGTAGGGGTAGGGCGCAAATAGAGGCGCAACCAATGTTTCGTAACACAGTGGAGAAGCCGGGAAGATGTAGCTTTCTTAGGACAGGATGGCCCGTAAACGGGACGGTTAAGGCAGAAAAGATGGGGAAAGGGCACTCAGTGGTCGAACTGACGTGGCTAACCCAGCTTGTTCGTCCTCCTCGGGGACGACCACTGCTGGAGGCGCAGACAAGTTTCCTTCCCGTGTCGCAAGAACGGGAAGGAGCCGAGGTTTGGTGGGCTTTTCGAAGGATATACTGTCCTTGGGCAGGGATGAACTTGAGGATAGCGTCTTTCCACGGGTGGGGAAGATGAGGAGATGAGTCTGGAGGGATGATAAGAGAGCCCCTGGGAGATAACAGAGCGAGCTAACCTAGTCTGTTTCTCCCGGCGTCGGGGAGAACGCAGAGATAGACGCGGGGTTGGAGTTCCACAAGAATGTAGATTCAGGGGGGGGGGAATCGCGTACCCGTTTATTCCTTCGGTCACTCTGGTAAGCGGAGTGATGTTTATACGCGGCTTATATAATTAAGCCCCTTAAAATAATCAATAATAATAAAAATTCACAATAGTCTCATTCAGCCGATCAGCGGGCTACCTCGTAGTCCGCTGATTGTTATTGGTTGGCAGAGGATTCTTCGACAACCCAAGCCGGGTGGCGATTGTAGAAACCTTATCCTACCCATTAATTGGTAGGATAGTAGTGGGTTACTCAGTCCATTTGCATCGGGGACGGTGGATGGTAGCCCCTTATCCTCGGCCAATAGCATCAAACCACCAAGACACACCCGCAGTGGGGTGGTTATGATAATGTGCTCTGCCCACTAACCCATGTCCATGGATGACAGGGCTTAGAGTAGCAGTGGCAACCAGTACACCCCTCCCATTACAGGGAGGGGTGAGTTATTACAGTTGTATTGTCCCCTCGGATACCTACCGATTTATCCCCTTCTCATACCCTTCAAAAAATAACGTTCTTTCGCACCACCATCAGTCCTATCACCCCCGATCTGGGAGTGATTACAGTGTCGACTTGACGACTTAGTGCCAGATGGTTCCCTCGCCCCAAAGGGCGAGGGAATTAGTACGGACAAGTCATCGGTTAATTCGTCCATCCGCATTAATTCAATCGAATTGGGCGCGTGGACGGGTTTGGCGACCATTCCACGTGAGGGGTTGTCGAAAAAATACGTAGTACCCCCCGTACAGGGTACTACTGTGCACCCTAGAGTGCGGAGAGCATCGCCGTGGAACCTCGATTGCGCTGGATGAACACCCTCTGCCGCATACGCGGCGATTCCCGACTTTCCCGAAGACGCTTTCGCTGGCTGTGACGCCGGTCTGAGAGGTCACGGTAGCGGCGCATGTCTGCAGCAGGTTCACGAATGTCCACGTTCGAAGAATTGTGGATGGAAACGGTCCTTTTTCAGTCTTGCGACGACGCTCCTCACGAATTAAAAGAGCGTCAACAACCATATCAGAAGTTGAGTTTGCCCCGGTGCTCGTCTTGATCCTTACAGTCCCCACCTCCTCAACGTCCACATCCCGCAGAAGCGAGCGTTTAACAAGGAGAAAAGATTGTTTCAACGATTCAACATTGGGAGTCTTGATAGGGCCCCTATTTCTCACATCTATAAAGAGCTTCAACGGCCCCAGATCTGTTCCCAGTCGAGCGGAATCCGACACTCCGTGCTTTACAAACCCCGATCTTATATTCTTGATAGTCATACACTGTCCAAAGGCGTTAGAAATCAGTGTGCCTAGGTCAAATGCTTCAAATATGTTCTTTTAACTGCCTGCCTGGTGCAGTTACTTCGGTAAAAATGATTTGCATTGACCGAACACTGTTACATCTAGAGGTTGCATTCGATGGGAGTTGTGCGCCGGTAACGCAAGCACGACGACATTGTTTTGCTTAAAAAACTGCAATGTTTTGTACCGAATGTGGGCACTGTATCCATCGAGCAGTGAATGAAAGTGCTGGCCATTGACACGCAAATGTCTGGTATCTCCCAAAAACATACCTGCCCATTCAAACATTATCGCCGAGTCAACAACAGGAACCTCCCGGTAGAAAAAGCAACAATCTGGCAAAACCGACAGCAGGCTTTAAGAAATGCTATTAACCATTCTATAATGAGGGTGTTTTCCGGGGAAGACAATAACTGGAGTGTCGCACGCACCTGACGCCGAAACCACGGGCATAACTGTGACACGGTCCAGCCTTCCCCTTAGTTCTGAAGTTCTTCTGTAGCAGCTTTTTGTCCTTAGGCCCAACTTCCTTACGCAGAATGCGACCTATCATTCGAGCGGACGGTGATCCGAACTGGTCAGTTTTGAAAATATACTTGGCATCTCGAATGTTGTAGCGGTCAAGGGCGGCTTTTACTCGGGAGATGTGTTCAGCCACGATAGGCGCTGTTAGCATTTCTAAGCGCTTATCTTCCACGACCTGGAAAGGCATGCGTTTCAGATCATGACGTTGAAAAATGTGATCGATAGCTGTGTCTGAAGGGCCATTGCCACCAACTTTTATCAATGCCCTCTCCACACACAGTAGCAGATTCACATAAATTCTTATGATATCTCGAATGCACGGACGTGTCAAACGGGTAGTGTTAACAGCGAAATACTTGATAGCCTCCAAAATAGTCTCCTCATGCCGAAGGGGGGGGGCAAATTCGGGCGACCAGGAGAGCGACGCTCAAAAGTAATGTCGTTTGGGCTTTCTGGCTGGGACTCTGGTTGATGCTTCTGCCAGCTTGCAAACGCGCCGCGAAATACTCCAACGCTTTGCTTGTGCTTCTTCGACAGTTCTTCCCAGGCAATGTTGAGCTCAAAGAGCTCGAAGACCGCGAAGTGGAGTGCGGTTTGTGCATTCTTTGCCGACGTCCTTCAGTAGGGACGAAAAGCAGTTTTCGCCTTCGCAGACGCGCCAGGAGACAACCCGACCATTTTGAGTTCTGGGAGTAGTCTTATTGGAAAGCTGGAGGTCTCAGCTTTGTGCACGTGTTCAAAAAGTCCGCCTAAACGTGTTCAGGGCTTCGTGAGCGGAATTACAGAGAGGGAAGGCATTCGAAAAGCAGCGGGTGAAGCTCAGAATGTGTGCTGTAACGACCATTTGGGCAGATGTTGAATAAAAACATTCTGTCGAATTATGATGACAACGGTTATATCCAATACATTTCACACTTTGCAAAGACTGATTCAACAGAAGCTGGAAGGTTGGCGCCGAAAGACGCAAAGGGCTTCCTCAGATGAGTTACCTAGAATGAGTGCAAGTGAACACTCGTCAACAAGAAGACTACCAAGAGCTTGAAATCTACAAAATGAGCCCGCAAAGAACTAGAGCTCCGAGGAGAATGAGGTGCTGGCCAAAGCCTAGATTTCCACTTCGGAAGATCCTATATTGGGCCTAGACCAGTCGAGCAAGGTATTCACTCGTATAGTGCACCGTCGTTTCGTTGAGAACTCACTTCATGTTGGGAGTCCCCCTGAAGGAACGCTTGCAGCCGGCATATTAGTTGCTATCGAGAAACATTTCTCGGACATGTCTGCAGATGTACAGACGTTCGCTGTTGCTCTCGGGAGGGCAAGGGCATCTCAGTCTACTGGAGTTGGTGAAGGTAGTGTGTTGTCGATGGCGGTTGCTGTACATATCGGGAAGGCTAGCACTATGGAAAATCAATACAAGGAAATCTAGAGGAACAATTGGCTCTACTACAAAAGCACGGATGGTCTCCAAGCAGCAACCAAAATAGGCTTATGTGCACGATCTGCCCGAAGAGTCGAACAATTCTGGTGAAGGCGACATCGCCACGTCAAATACTGATGCGGATACTCACCCTGAAGAAACAATTCGCCTTTGTAGAAACTCCCCGTCTTCCTCTATGCCAACACCAGAGCATGTCAACGTTTTCAAATGGGTTAGAAGGATGTGAAAGCTGCCCGAAAAGAAGAGCTTCGAACGCGGGCAGTTCGATCCATGGCGGACTCGATGATTAAGAAAATTTTATTTTTGGAAGAGAGAAATGCTATTGACGTGTTCTCACGGCCGGAAGCACAGGGAAATCCAGAAGCCCAGCAGTTTTTGGAAGACATCAGATATAAGTATCTTGCTCAGGCCTTGAAGCGCGCGAAGGTAGTGTGGGTAGAGTCCGAAGCTGATAGCTTCATTGCACACAACGTTCAGAACGAAGGCAGCGCTATTCCAAACACCGATCCGGAACCCTCCGCGGAGACCGCTACTGATGCGCCAAATTCGTCTTAAGGTAGGCCGAGAAGGCAGGAAATGCCTTGGTGACATAAAAATTGCTTGGAGGACACGAGCAATCCACCACGCAGGGCGCGTCTCGGACCACGCTTTTTTGGGTGCTTCGCGCCTGGGTCTATACGTATATGAGCAAGTATGTAGTAGAGGGAAGTCACTGCGCCGATAGTGTAGTATTTACAGAAAGCGCCTTGGCACCCTCCGGATACTGTGTCCCTAGTATCCGGTAGCGGTGAGGGGGAGAGCGAAGTATTTCCTGTCGCTTCCGGGCTGGGAAGTACTGAGGCTCCTTCTAGCCACTCTGGCTCGCCCGTGAGGGTGAGTCAGGGTGTCCGAGGTGGATCCCACTCGACCACGGCCGGCAACGGTCGT
>JAUBNZ010000984.1:0-13311 GCA_032355485.1 Bonnemaisonia californica
CACTCCGTACTGCATCTCAATGATCACGTACTGCGAACTGCAGAGGGTGGGAGGTGCGCCCTTGCCCGTACGGTTCTATTAATTTCCTACTTGTGCAACTTTGTCCTGCACTTCAACGACGGTAACTGCGAATGCGCTGCACCGTACGTGGTCCCACGAGATGGTTCTTGGCCCGTTTTTCACTTGTAATTACAAAAATGTTATTTACCGAAGGGTAAGATCAACGCTGTTGCCCAGATTTTTCCCATTGTCTCCGTTCAGCGACATTTACATATTCATCCCACTCGCTTCGCAAGTCGCAAGCCCTTCCCCTCCAACTATTTTCCTAGCGCCGTAGTGCTACTGTAGGTTAGTAAGGCATATTCTGCAACCGGAGTATCCCAAAAGTACAGGTACTGGCGCCCTTCTCTGCTGTAAAGCGGATTTGAGTAAACCTACCGGTGTTTTCTGTGCACTTTTTGTGTACAGGCACACTACAGCCAGCGATTGCGAAGTGAACTGAGGAAGCGGCTTGCGCGGACTTCCATAGTTCCTCAAGGTTCGCTGGGATGCCTCAGGATTCCTGTCAACCTTCAGTGCTGAGCAACGCGTCTGGGACTGTAAAACTAATTGAGGGGGGCTTTGTCCTAGAGCGAACCCGGTTCCAGAAGTTTTGCGAATTAAGCCTCCAGCGAACTTCACATAGGAGCCACGAGACGCAACAGCATGCGTCTGTTCTCGGTTTGAAGGGCCATAGACAGGAACTCTGGGCGCAATACGTAGGTGCAGATACAGCGCTTTTCAGGAAATCCTCTAAAGGTTCTCTCTGCATAAGAGAAGACCTACTGTAGGAGCAGCACCGCCTCCCCCATCGATGTTTACGTTGTAGGAGATGCGGACTGCTTTGACAGCCGCAGAACCAGGGTAACGTCTGTGTTCTGTAAAGAAGCTTCGAAAGTGACGAGTAGTACTTGGTCAAGGTGACTGGTCCCGAATATACCCTAAGTATTTGGCCCGTTTGGAACGCAAAGGTGAAATTTTATATTTCCAAACGTTGGGAACAGAGCGTCAGTGCTCTCTCCTCTAGCAACGGAGGGGCAGTTTTAGTTTCCAACTTTAACTGTCCTTCTGAAGCGGGCAGAGGCAGGCTTAGTTGAGTTGTCTGTGTTCCTAACGCGTACAAACCAGGCGAGTATTTCAATTTCAAAATTCAATCCGTAGATGTCTTCAAGAAACAACTACCAGGAGCCAGAAGATGAACAGCATCCAAATGAGGTTTCTTGTGTTGCAGAAGCTAGGGCGGAAGCAGAGAGTCATCCAAACCTACTTCGAGCTTAAGATCGGCGAAGGCAAGAAACTACAGAGATGTGTAAGCTGCGGTTTGCAAAAGACAGAGAGAAAGCCGCCCATAGGAAGAGTATTGAAACCCGAGAACAACTTCAGTCCAAATTTCATAGGACCTGTGAAGATACTAGGAGGAGGCGTGCAAGGAGAGAAGAAGAATCTAGAGAACTATAAAAGAGATCTAACAAAGAGACAGGGAGTCGGAAAGATCCTAAGAGGATAGAACGGCTATCGTTGAACGACAAGAGTCTAAACGGTTGGCGATGAGTGAATCAAGAGCGCAAGAGAATGTTGCTACTTCGGTTTCCCATCTAGAACGGGACTCAGTAGCTACATGAGGACGAAGAAGACATGAGAAAACCCCGACTGCGCCTGTGCAGGAAGCCAATACGGAGCCGTGAGGACCCCGCCAATGTGGAACGCCTTATTTCCGCAGAACTGCCCCTGAATCTGATCGGAACTTAAGAGATTGGGTCCTTAAACATATGGTACGTGGACCATGCAGAGCCGCAAGTACATGCTATCCATGTATGCCAGGTGGAAGGTGTAGTAAGAACATCCCTAAAGAGTTCAGAACTGGCGCAGGGATTTCCAATGAGCAGTACTATGTGCTACCAAGAGAACAGCCCCCGAGGACGGTGGGAGTACTGCTTCCAAACGGTGTCGCGTGAACCACAGGCTTGGAAATATGGGCGTAGATAGCTCTTGGTTCATGCCTCACATTCGTAAGCTCTTCAAAACGTTCGAGTGACACGTGAATATGGAGCTGTGCATTCCTAGAGTTGGCATTATTAAGTAGCTTTTCAAGTACATCTGTAAGGAGCATGACCAGTTGACCATGAAACTTATTCAAAAAGGGGAAACGGTGGATGAGATTTCAAACTTCCAGGATGCTAGATACGTATCTGTTTGGGAGAAAGCGTGGCGCCTTTTCAGCTTCGACATTGTCGAAAAGCATCTGACCGTTGTTCGCCTTTCCGTCCATCTCCCGGACCACCACAAACAATGATTTGCTTGTCATTAGAATTACATTTTGTGAGCAGTACTGAAAAGAGTGGGTGTGAACTTCATATTTTTCAGCAAATTAGATTTAGTGTAGTCAGGGTATTACAGAGCACAAATCATAACTGCGCTAGCACAAGTAGTTACGGAGCTAAAGGCGTTTCCATACAGGGATAAACCCTTCGATAACTCGTGAAGTCCAAAGTGGAAAATCAGGTCGTTTCATTACAAACATTTCCTTCCGAAAACGGGCTGATTATTAAACAAAATTTCCATAAAGAAAACGGGCAGATTTATTACACAAAATCACAAATCACTCTAATCACTGATTACACCTATGTCCGAAACCCCTCTGAGATCGCACATACATAGAAATCCATTGTAATTTCCGTAGCGCCCAGCGACTTGCTGGGCTCCGTATTGTAATGATGCTGGGAGTACGCCTTACGGCGTTGGAATAAAGTTCTGTATTATTGTCGTAAATGGTTGTTAATTACACTGCAATACACACTCGTGTAATACTTTACCATTAGGTGTTAACCACGTTTGCATATACACTCAGTCTGTCTTCTACAACCTGAAAGCTAACGATTCATTCCAGTACATACCGACGCGGAATGTCCTAGGCGCAGTTGTCTAAACTCTGTAGGCCCAGCAAAGATATCGGGAGGTCGAACCCGCAGTACTTATTTCTATTGCGCCTTTTTCTATTAATTACAGTGCATTGCACCATATCACATAGCATTATTACACCCATCCGTTGGCACGCCTACCACCTGTTCTGCAGCGGGGTTGGACATTGCCGCATCATTAGATTCCTTTCCTTGGATCCACCCGCACCCCTTTCCAAGTGGCGAAACGAACCACTGCCCTCCGAAACGAACCCAGCGCCTAACCCCCTACCCTGGTTCTGCCATGCACGCTTTCCGACAACACTTCCCATGCATTGCCGAGATCGCGCCGCGAGCTCCTGCATTGCGGCGTTCGCGGCGCGCGCGCCATTCACGTCCACTTTCCCATGCAGAGCTTCTCGGCTGCACATCTCCCACCATAGTGCCCTTCGACGCCTTGAGTTACACTGGCTACGGACGCTTCCATCTCGAAGCCGACATGATAGCCAATTCAACGCTCCGAGCATTCCGCTACGACCCCTACTCCAAGCATCCAACAGAGGAACGATAACCGCGCGACGAGATGCTAGCAGTTCGCCACATTGGTCATCCTTGGCACCCTGGGATCCCAGGGCTAGCCGAAGATTCTGGAAAGTATGCGGCGCGTGTTAGCAGAGGTCGGTTGTCTTGCTACTGCCTGAAATCTCGTTAGCAAAGACCCGTACCTTGGAGCAATCAGGAGTTGAGACATGGGTGCAGATCGCTTGTCCGAGGCATTGTATCGACTGGGGTACTACGTATGGGCTGAAACCGCTCCTTACTCCGTACGAATCGTTTGTCGCACTCGGGAAGACGGAATGGTGGGAACAATATCCGATGGACTTCTATGCCAAGAAGGGAGGGGAGTGGACGGATTATTACGAGCCGCCGGTAGAGAAAATGGCTGTCGCAGCGCGCGCATAGCGGTCAGAAGCTGTTTTTCAGTTACACATAACACTACCTGTACATTTTAAAGCGTGTGAAATATAAGGCGTGGTCTACTTTCATCCCCAGACCCACGTCCTTTTTATACCGTCTCGTTATGAGTGCCATAGCTTGGCATCTAGCACATCATCTCTTTGATAACCTGATGATCCGTCCATTCCTCGTATTTTCTATGAACCCACCCAAAAACATTTCCTACTTCGTGCTAGGGATGCACAGGTTTTCATATTCGACTGTAAGCCCAAAGCGGTCTCAATCTTTGCAATCCAGCGATAACACTGCTCATACTTGCCGGTGCCGGGTGTGATGCGCACGCCAAGTCTCCGCCTCGTCTTCCCAAACGCCACCTACTTACCGTCAAAATGGAAGAAACAACACGGCAGAACGAAGAAGAGCTGGTGCGCCCTTCGCCTAACTGCAGCAGTTCCTCCGCCATCAATTGTAGCTAAATCTAGTTTGCATAGGGGACGTAGCTCCGCGTACTTTTGACAGCGCGACGCCATGACGGGTATCCACAGCCTTGATTGCCGAGAATCCAGTAGTACTTTTAGCAATCATATGTGCGAGGGTCCATTTCGCTCGGCAAGCCTCCTCCGACCCATCGTCGACATCCTGCGTCGACCATTCGCACGCGGATTGCATCGGAAGGCTTCCATCATCAACACCACCAATGGGCGTAGGTGTCTCCCGAGAAATCTTCCGCATGGCATTATAGCGATGGCCTTTCTGGGGTGCGCACATTCCGTAGGAAGAGTGCACAGGTTTAGAGCCAGCGTGCTGCGAAATAGGCAGACGTGCAGGGCTGTCTGTGATAGCGATGAGCTCCTCGTCCATGACACACACCTCGAATATTGTGCGGTTACAGTGCTGCGTGTGAGTTAAAATGTCCATGAAGAACCAGAAGCCGTCCGTACTGCTGGTGCGGTTTTGAATTGATTCTGAAACACAGTACATTAAGATCGGGAACCGACGCATCTCCTGATGGATATTCCCACCACGGTTCTGATCGACAGTAGAAGGAGGCCTCGCTATCCAGAGCCCAGCAGAACCTGCTAGACCGCTCTCTACTATAGGAAAGAATATACAGTACAGCAGTCAGCCGAGATGGAGCTTCCCGACCTGTTCTGCAATATTGATATTCGAGAATTGGATTACACCTCCTTCGTTGCTCGAATACCCGCGGAAGAACATCCGCCAATCATGTAGTGCCTCCGATATGTACAGTGCTCGCTGAGCACATCATTAATTTTCTTTTTAAGGGGAATATCTCCCAGGATTCGTAGATCTTCTGTACTGTAAATCACTCAGCGAATGCAAGAAAATCTGTTTACATAAGAGGAAATTTGATAGAATGGCCAACTCCCAAGATGGAATACCGATATTCACTGCACAGGTCTGATGTTCATTGGGCTCTTATCAGCTGTACAAGATATTCCGGGTTAGAGGGGCCCGCTTCAGGAGGCCACAGGTATCATATTAATGTCTCGGTATGCGGTATACTATCTTTTCATGTCACACATGGGTACGGTGCACGAGATGCAGGGGCCATTAGTGCCCTGTGTATGACATGACACCAGGATGTCACACACATAAATGAACATGGCCATTGGTGTCCAGGCTCCGATGGTGTCAGGGCTAAATGATCACTGAGCAGTCGACGATGTCTTAGCCGCCAATTGCTGAGTTCAAACATTGACTCATGCACCTCAAGAACCACATGAACCATGGCTCTGATGTATTCAGTCTTGGACTGCAGAATCCAGCTCAAAACCAATGGTGGTCTCGGATCCAAGATCAGACAGTTGGTAACAGAACGATTTGCTACAAGCCGTATAGCTCTATTTTCCAGGCACATCGCAAACCATTCGTGGATATGCAACAGACAGTTGTCTGATTACTGTTAAGTGTTAACACTATGTCGAGCTACACTACAAAACGCTCTGTTAACGTCTAAAATTACGCTCAAAGACTGACTGTGTGTAACGAACTTCCTTTTATACGGATTAGAAACAGTATTGATAGGACTGTCACTTGTTTTTGTTGAGTAGTATACTCAGATCATGGGTTATTCAAAACAGTAGCGATACTAACCGATGCCGGCAGATTTGTGCTGTGCTGAAAGAGGCCTCAGGTATGGGTCATCAATGTACGTATCACACCGGATTAATCATCTCCAACCTCAGACGAAATTAACAACCAGAACATTCTAGAACCAAATGTGCCATTCAAGCCTTCTTAACTAACAGAGAAAGCCAGACTTCATGAGCAGTGTTTTAAAAAATTGAATATTTCATAATGATTAATTAACATTTTGACCCACTGTCTGGATTGCTATAAGATTCGCAGTATGTGCAATATGACAGTGTTTTTCCTGTTTTACGCATGTGTCATCGTTAATAGTCGATTGAGCTAGAAATGATTTTCGAGATGCTCACACCCTCTTCTGGTAGGAAAAGTACGTTCTGATGGCCGCCAAATGTGGGTTCGACGTGGCCTAGAACTTACGAAGTTTAACACGAATTTCTTTTACCGTAATTCCTCTATTCAAATTCACATTGTGAACACAGTGACATACGTTTGATGAAGTGTGTCATTCACACTTAATGGAATACTACACTCTATATTAATAGTATAATAGTTGGTTTTGCATAACAAAGTAGAACTTAAAACGTTCTGATAAGCTCGCTTACCAGTTTCATTACTGGAGTTACTTCCATGGACAGTGTGAAAGTTTGCACTTTACTTCGGAAACGTATAATCTTCTCGAAACTAAATTAGTTCTACTGACCAATCGCAGTTACCAGAATATTATTACTAAGTATCATGGGTAGCTTGCTACCCAATGAAATGACAATCAGAAATAGAAATTAAGGGTAGTAACTGTGAGTATGCCAGGAGGGTTACGCAGCGTTCTATTGAGGGAAGTTGCGGCGCGAGGCTGGCGGGACAGACCGGGTCAGGATATATCTCCCCCAATATATGTTCAGGCCACGCAACCAATTGGGTTGCGCGGCCTGAACCAGTATCGGCGAGGAAGTAGAATGAGGCCAAGGTCTCCAGCAATCAGCTAGTATTATACGAGTGATATTTCTGACTGTTGTATAGGAGTGATACGCAGCGTTGCTGTGACAACCATGAAACACCGAGTACCACTCCAATCACACCGCCAATAACTTCAGTTAATTGCATATCTCTATTGGGAGGGACCGTCGTTATCCAGTTGTAGTTTGGTTGACAAAACTTTTCTTGAGATGTGAATCTTACATATTACGAAAAATTCGCAACTCATAAAATATGACATCTGCAATACATCAGATTTTCAAATTCCCGCAAAATTATTTTTGATCAAAAATCTGATTTTGGGGCCGTTTGGGTATCTTTGGACCCCATACGTTACGATTTATAACTCGAGAACTATCTACACTGGCGAAGATCAGTTTTCTGATACATGCTTATGTTGAGCCCCTACTGGCAAAAACTGCAAAAATAGCCTGGTTCGGAAACAATTCATTTCGTTCCGTTTAAAAGTATGTTCTGGTGACCGCTAAACCACTGTTCACTCAGTATACTTCCAAGAAGGTCAGGAATTACATGCAGCAGAGCTACAGCAACGACATTCCACAATGCTCACCGAGTGGTTCCTTTCTAACGCCAAATATGAAGGTGCGAGGCATCAGCGTACGACGAGTTCCCAAACTACTTTATTTGGGCTGTTCCCGGTAGAAGAGGAGCTGCAGACATTTCAGGAGGCCAAGGTACTTCTAATTCTGATGCTTCAATCATTCATTCAGCACTGCTCCTAACCCTCTAATTAATATATAATGGAAGCCGCGTGTGCGCAATACAAGAACTGTGGGAGAACAACTCAATTCTCAGGGTAAGGGGCACATTTCGTATGCAGAATCTACACAGTCATTCCAACGGAAGGAGAACGAAACTTTCTTAGGCTTCTCTTAACACAATCCAATGGGCCGTATCTTTCGAGGAACTTCGGACTGTGGACCGGGTGGTGTACGAAACCTTCCTACAGACATGCCTTGAGCATGGCCTAATGGCAGACGATGAAGAATAGAAAAGGGCCCTTCTAGAGTCTTTTCGGATAAGCTCTGCACCTCTCATTCATTTTTGGCGACCATGCTCACTTCCTGTGAGCTATCGTCACCCTATTCCCTTTTCGACGGGCACAAAAGTATCTTCGTGACTGACTTCAAGGCAATACATCGCGGAAGATGCCCCGGAATGAATACGGAACAAATTCTTGATCATTTATTGGGCAGATACAAAGCTATCTGGATTCAATGAATGGAAAGACCCTGGACCATTTCGGACTACTTGTACCGCCCTCGAACCTTCCTGTTCTACTCCTACCGCAATCAGAGCCAGTGGATATCCAACGGCTCACATAAATAGTTGAGAGGGATTTTCCACGCCTTAACGAGAAGCAGCCAGCCGTGTTTCAGGACATTGCCTCTCCTGTTGCACCAGATTTCTCCTTGCCTTCTTCTGTAGTCCATGGATCTAGTCTACCCTCCTTAAAAGTCGGATTTTCTTCCTTGATTCCCCAAGGGGCACCGGAAAGAAGATTTTTGTCAACGTCCTGCATGCATTCCTACAAATAAAAGGAAAACAGGTGCTACCAGTGACCAATTTTGCTTTTGCAGCTCTTCAGCTTCGCAGTGCGCATAAAGCACACTCCATCATTCGGATCCCTATTCCTCCGAACCAAGATTCCGCGCGTAATATCATGGCGGGTTCTGCACCTGCATTGAAGTTACAAATCATCGACCTCATAATTTGGGACGGGGATGGTATGTCTCATCGCTACGGTGTGGAGGCAGTCGATTGCACAATGCGGAATTTATTACCAGTGAATCTGCCGTTCGGAGGAAAATGAGTGCTGTTCTCCTGGGGCTTCGAAATAACCCTTCGATGTTTTGGAGGTGGTTCGCGTGGGCAGATCTTCAATGCCTTTTTGAAGTCCTTAGCACTTTAGAGCAGCTGCAGAAATCTACGGCTCACAGAGAGCATGAGGGTATCCACACGGAGGGAGGATCCCAATGCAGATTAAATCGTCCTCCAATTTCGGGAGTATGGGTTACAAGTAGGGGAAAGGCGGGAAAGCGAGAAAGGCGAGAGCAGAAATCTTCAACGTCATGCAATGATGGCAGTGAAGTTACGTACCTCGGTGACGTTGGTGGAAAGTAAGAGGTCATTGATTAACGCCGTATTTGCAGGAATGGAAGATAAATTTCGGGACAACGACGGGCTGACTTCCCGAGCGATCTTCACGGCAAAGGACAACGACCTCCCGGTTCTCAACGGCTCAGCTGGAATCCTTGTTCCTGGAAAGTATCGATAAGAAGTGAGGTCGAGTACGATATAGAACGAAGAAGAGAATTCCCTCTGGTATCCTGTAAAGCTCCTCAACATGCTGGAAGGTGGTGGAGCGCTACTTGATCATGAGCTCAAGCTCAAGAAAGGATTCCTGGTTATGCTTCTGTGGAACTTGGATCCCCTACGGGAACTACAACAGCTCACGCTACAGTATCGAGCGCATATCTCGGACGCTAGTACAATTACGTGAAGCGATTGGTTACCAAAAGGGCAACAAGCTTATTTTTCCGCGCATGCCATGCAGCCCCAGTGATGAGAATTATCTTGTGCCAAGTTTTCTGAAGGGGCAGTTCCCCATTCGATTGTGCTTTGCAAAGACAGTGAACAAGGCTCAGGGTCAATCCTTTGGAGGAAAGCTTGGTCTCCATCTTTCAAGCCGGCTCTTTTCACATGGGCAACTTTATATGGCACTATCTCGAATTACTCATCCGGGAAATCTGAGGGTGAATGGAGTGGAGTCGGATATTAAAACTGATAATGTAGTGTACTCCGAGGTACTGTAGTTGGATACTATTGGATGTAGTTACCAATTTAAAGAATAATAGTAATAATATTAATAAGCTGATTGAAAATATGTTTTCTTCTACAACTTATCGTCATTCCATAATAACTTGTAAGACTTCGAATTGAAATAAATGGTACGCTGGGGGCGGATCCCGCAACGGAGCCACTTGTTAAGTACTGTAATGGGAACGTTTCTATCGTGAAAGTTTTTACTCAGACTTTTCGACCGGTGTGGGCTGAGGACTACACCGAGAAGCACTTTCTGCTTAGGTGGGTTGACCCATTCTCTTGCAGGATGGTCCTGGGCTACGATCTACCTATTGTAGGTCGGTTACTTCTATCTTGTGTTCTTCTTTCTCCTCTTGGCTGCTGTTTTTTTTGTGCTCTTCTTTCCCTCTCCGGTGTTATCTCTTTTATCCTGTCGATTGCTTTCCCCGTTTCTTTCAGTTCTTCTTCTGTTGTGTCTGCCTTCTGCAGCCTTAGGAATGATGGTATTTCTAAGCGCACCAAACTCCTACGGTATGGTGATGAGGGCGGAATGGGGAATGTTCCCAAGTGAAACCTAACTTCCATGCTCCTGTGCCTTGGGTTTGCCGAGGGCATTCTCAGAGCGGGAGTCTGCCTTTTCAGGACGGGTGGGTCCCTGGTCGACCGTCTTTGGTTCCAGGGTACCAGGCATAGTTGCGCGATGTCTTTTCCCGTCAGGGTGTCCTGTATTGCATCTTTGGTTTTTTCGTCTGGATTGTTACGGAGGCAGTGTAGTGTATATTTTGTCTGCAATGTTCCCGTCCGATGTGACTTGGATGCCTCTGATGCGGGAAATTCTGCTGACTTCTTCAGCAATTCAATGAACTTATGCAACGGTTCCTTTCTCCATGTTCTGGTTTCGCGGGATGGTGCCTTTCTTCGTCAGTAATGTGCCCAAGATACCCATTTATATCTTATCTACTTCCTCGTATGTCTGGGTGTTTGGCCTCATGATTGCCCATCTATATTCGTAGATCGGCCTTAAAAATGTGTTTTATATGCTCCTGACTGCGGGTGTAGATGTCAGAGGGGAGATATAGCGTGCGGTTGTTAGCGCCCACATGCGGCGGTATGCTGCGTTTGCATTTTCTTCCATTACATCCGTTTGATATTACTTGTGCTGACAACTGGAGCCTGAAGTATTTCGTGTGGAGTACCACCTGGAGCACAATTAATCCTTGGTGGAATACCCTCCGGGCATGGGACGGTGGTAATAGGATTGCGCATTTCTGCAGGGAACATTTCATGACATTTTGGGTTGCCCATTCCACGCATACTTTGAGGCCAACTTGGAGCTCGTCCTGGGTGTGGAGGTGTAGTATAGTGTCATCTGAAATTATTTTTCCAGGGGGTTTATCCCCGCGTCTCGGTAGGCCTTGCCATAGTTGCCTTGAAACTTCGCCAATGAATATGTTGAATAGAAGTGGGCTGGACGAGTCCCCCAGTGGGAGCCCCTCGTGCACCATACCGGTTATTCCTGCCGGATTCCCTACTGTCTGGATTTTAGAGGGGAGCAGCATTAGTTGTATCATGGACAAGAGGACCGCAGGCAGACTTTTCTTGCAAACGGATAATAGACGCCCTCTTGAGACTATATCGTAGGCACTCTTCAAGTCAAGTACTGCTATGCAGTTGTCCCCCGTGCGTATTGCAGAGTCCACTTGGGCGATCACCATGATGGTGCTGTGACCCTGTTGGAAACCCAACTGCTTTTGATTCAGTTCTAACACTGTCCGCATCATTTTTTCGACCGCCTTACTTATCACTTTTGGTACATGTGATAGGAGCGATATTGGTCGATGATTTGCAGGATCCCTACGAGGAACTTTCTTGTGTAGAGGGATCAAAAAGGATTGTTGCTATTGGATTGGGACGATCTCCTATTTGCCGTAGATGTAGTATACCTTGTAACGGACATCTGACAAAAGTTCCAGGTTGTGTTGGAGCATTTCACTGTGTAACCTGCCTTTTCCCGGGGGTTTATTAGGTGGTGCTTGTCGGATGGCTGTCTGGATGTGTTTCGCGAATGGCCTTGGGAGGGTGAACGGTCTTGGGGAGTCTGTCGTCGATGGGGGTTGTTTGGACATCATATGGCGGGTGAAGTCAGAGGGATGGAGGCGTTGTCCCCTTGAAGTATTGTACGCTTTAAGGTCCTGCATCATTTTCTGTTGTTTCCGTATCGCCACTGCCAGTGTGCTCCACGGTTGTGTTTGTAGCACTGTGTCTGCCTCTTCCAGCAGTCGATTACTCCTCGCTCTGATGATCATTACAATCCGGTTGTGCAGTATTCTGTATTCCTCCTGTGCGAAGGGGTATCTCGTCTTTCCCCTCCTCTTATATGCCTGTGCCCGTCGCTTTGCCAGCGATTCAAATTACTTACTCCAGAAGGATTTTTCCTGGAGTCGACGTGGCCTTATTTGGCTCGTCTAGGGAGTAATGGTGAGGTTTAACTAACGGTTGACTACTTTTTGGGCTTCTGCCTTAGACTTTGCTGCTGTCAGCTCCTTTCTGTACAGTGGTACGGATTGTTTGTATGCACATGTTGCTGTCTTCAGCATTTTACAGTTTTCCAGGTTTTTCTTAGATACAGTCCTGATACCTCGTCTATTATGTGTCGGGAGGTTGGGGATATGAATTATTACCGGTTCGTGATCACTGGCCCCTGTCCACAGCCCCTTTGGGATGTTGGCCTGTACGGGGTCTTCGGTATCCAGGATGGCCATGTCTATTGTGCTGGAAAGTTTGGGTCTACCTATACAACGGAAGGTAGGCCCTGTGCTCGTAAGGATCTTGAACTGATTGTGTTGCCGCATTATCATAGGACATTACCCCTTGGGTTGTTCTCGTGCACCACTGCACAAGGCGCGCGTTGAAGTCTTCCACGATCAGTGTCGGCCGATTATTCCTCCTGTTGTTGATAGTGGTTAGGAGTTCCCCCAACCCTTGTGGCCGGAGTTTTGCGCTTACAAATAGTGCCACGATGTCGAACGTGGCATCCGCGGTTGTACACAGCACCTGATACAGCGCTGGATGTTCCGCTTCCTTCGGTGTGATTATGTACCTGGTGCACATTTTTGTTGTGTGCTTGGCGAACATAGCGAGGCCTTATGAGTACAGTCCTTTCCCTGAAGCTCTGGCTGCTCTTACGAATCGCTCATTGAGGTGGGTTGCTACGTTGTGGTTGACGGGCAGGTGCGTTTCTGTGACAATTATGATGTCTAGGTCTGTCTGTGTGAACAGGTAGCTCGTCTTTGCTATTCGGTCTTCTATTAATGCTATATTCCTTGTAGCGACTCTAATTGCTTGGGTTGTGGGGCCCCTTGGGGCTGATGGCATTATTCGGCTCGATCTCCCCGGTGTGGTATTCTCCGGGTGGATCCAGTCCTTGTTGGTAGGATTGTTTGGTTTCGTTTCTCAGGCGTTTTCCCACATGGGTACGTGTTTCGTTCCTAAGGTCGGACTTGGT
>JAUBNZ010000985.1:0-13301 GCA_032355485.1 Bonnemaisonia californica
ATCCTACCCACTAAAGAGGCAACCGAGACCTCCGGATTTGACCTTACAACTCAACCTGGAACAGAACGCTCCGCGCCACCCCCGACCACCATTCCTCCGTAGGAAAGGCGTGGGTTCGGTTAGCTCCTCGTCGCTCTACGTCCCGTTCAACTGCCCTTGACCGCTCAAACTCGCCATCCGTGCAGCCTGACACACGTCACACGTCGTTAGCTTCTGTCCGTCACCCCCCCTTTTCCCCCTTGCACGACCACTTCCGTAGCCGTGCACCGGAATCCCCAAGAACCCTAAATTTCCCCCGTGGGAAAGGCAGGGCGTTGGGTGATTTCTGGCGGTCCACTGCCTCGACACCCTACCTTTGCTTTGCAGGAAAAGCAGGTCGAAGAGCAGCTACCGCAGGAATTCTCAAACCTGAAAGCGATGGATATAGGTTGCTCTACCCGCCCCACCGCTACCGGCTACTATGGATAATAGTAACCGGAGGGTGGTTAGGCAATTTTCTGTAAATAATACCCATGGCAGAAAGATGGGCGCGGGTGGCCAGGTACAGGCAGGAGAGTGCAAGGAGGCAGATGCAGGCAGGTGGGTGCATGTAGGCGGGCGTAGGAAAGCAAAGGTCGGCAGATTGACGCGGACAGGCGGTCACAGGGTGATGCCCACAGGTATTCGGGCACAGGAAGCCGGGAATAGATAGGGTCGCAGGCAAGAGGGCGGTGGTAGCAGGAGGATGGGTGCAGGTAGAGGGCTCCTGGCACATGGGCGCAGACAGGTAAGTGCTGTCACCTCTAACGGCGCCTACTAGGAACGGCGCGTGGGCCGCTTTGTTAACCCTAGTTGCAATGTTCGAAAAGTGGGGGGACGAAGGTGGGTATATACGAAGCCTGCTTTAAGAGCACTGGTTGCAATATTCATTAATAGAGAAGTGAAATTTATAGGGCATTTCTTTTGGCCCAGTTTCCAGCGCCATGTCAGCACCTAGAACCGGTGTGACAAGCAGGTGGTCGCACTGGTTCTCCTACTGTAAATGGGCCCTCGGATGTGTATTCAGACCTCGGCTTCGCCTCGGACAAATATCACACCCTCGAGCCAATTTCAGCACTCGAACCGGTGCGACAAACCATACTTTTCAGAAATTATAAGGAGAATAAAAGCAAGTCAGTTGGCACAGGTGGTCTTCTCTTCACAATAGAAGTTCACTTCAGTATTCTGTAGAGGGTCTCAGACAGTACCTGCCGACAGTGGATAATCACTGTCGCAGTTTCGCCCGAGGACAGTAAAATTGGACAAAATGGCGGACAGTAGTTTGTAATGTCGCCTGGAAGTGGTACGTGGGAAGTTCAGTATAGCCATGGGAAGCATTGCACGCTGCTTTTCACGCTTTCCCGGGGCAATACGGTAGAACAACACAAGCTGGTGTTTTTTCGCCCCATGCAGACAGTTCAAAACACTGAAAAATGCCAGACGTGAATACAGGTCTTCCTACTGTCTTCGATTATTTGCATGGGACAGTGATTGGTTCGGTCTGGAGATGGATCATTCTATTGGTGCCGGACACTGCCTGAAGGTACATGTTGGCATTGGTATGAATACTTCTCGTGCGGCGAGCTGTGAAACCACCACGTTGAGGCGTCTCTCACTTGGAATGGAGGTAGTGATGTGTAATTCACTAGGGTAGTACATATTACTGGCTCCATACAGTGTATAGGACAGTACTGGTAGGCAATGCTAACAAAGGTATCTTAGACAGTGCATGTAGCTGTCTGCAGGCACTGCCTAAGGCTGTGCGTGTAGCGGTCCGCACCTACTACCTAAGGGAGTGCTCTTTGTTATCTGCGGACGCACTCTAAGACAGTGCGCGTAGCTGTCTGCGATTACTGTCTGAGACAGTTTGATGATGCAGTGTAGTGTAGCGTTCCTGATTAAAAACTCACCGCCGTCTAAATCGAGCATGCAATCGTTTCTATTATTTTGGGTATTGTTTTTTTCGTCTTCGTGACCGAAAAATGTGCCGTTATTGGGTCTTAAACGTTGTGGCGGTTTTTATATGGTACTTAAGTGGATATGAATGTCAAAGATATTCGTCTAAATTTCCTATTATTACACATTTGGGTGACTATTCTAGCAGTAGTAACTTAAGGTGGATAGGTCGAATGACGTTGGGGAGCACTCGTACTAGAAGAAATATCGTAGGATACGTGGAATGAATCCTCTACATAAATGTAATGTAATTTTCCACAAATTTTAACCTTGGGATAACTGGAATCCTGAGTGTGGGAAGACGGAATGGAGGTAGTGTCGAGAACTTTGAGTTTGGATATTATGAGTGCTACAAATGGGTCACCATTAGTGTAGGCAGAGAAGATGAATTGAGCTGGATGGAGGATAGAATTTGGGCACTTATCAGGTAGACAGATATGGAACGTGAGAATAAAGAAAACGGCAAAGATGTCGACAAGAAAGCATATATAGTGGATATTGAGAGCGTTAGCAATTTACAATGAGGAGTATCGGTCGAGAAGAGGAATTGAGAGGGATGAAGGTAATAACCGGGGAACTTATTGAACTTGAGTATATAGAACGGGAAAGAATCTCGATAAAGTGGATGAGAGTATGCATATTCGGAGTGTTAGTAAAAGGGAAGCAAATAAGTTTGGAGGGAACGATGAAGAGTATAGCGCCTACTATGAGAGGGAAAAACCAAAATGGGAACTTCTAAGAGAGTTGCATACAAGGGTAGTTCTAATTAGCTGGTTAGTCTTAAGATTGAATGGAAAAGGAAAACAGGTCTGGAAATAGGGGCAATATTAATGGGAGGGGTAACTTACGCGAGGGGTTAAATTCCGCCGATGCTTTTTATGGAGCTGGACGGATACCTGAATCTATGATGTCGCTATATATCCACTATTGAAGAGGGTGGTTTGGCTATGGAACTGGGAAATGTGCGTTTAGGAAGCACCAAGGCCTGTGTATGGATTGCAGAAAACATCGACTGAACTATGCTTTGGGCTGGTATTTTAGGCTTTACGGTACCCCCACGAGTACGAAAATGGTTTGAAATGAAAAACTTGCACTTAATAAATGAGAAGCTCACTCTTTCTTTCAGGAAGGTACATAGCTCGGTTTAATGACTCTTGGATGATGCGGGGAACGTAACCAAATATTTCATTCCATATGTCGTATTATCACACCGACAACGTATGGGGGTATGATCGTCAGCAAATTTGTAGTCGGGTTGTAAATCCGGCTAGGAATTTCCTTGAAGGAAGTAACAGAATGTATTTTAAAATACTGGTAAGAGAATGTTCACTTGATGGAGTACCAAGACTGTCTCTCACATTCATATACTACCAGTAATAGATGATTGAGGAACATACTACTGTGGAATAGGACCTTTCAAACATACAATTATTACATATCAGTAATTTTATAATATATTATATATATATATATGATATAACTATAAAGTTTCAGCTGCGCCTATCCAAGAGAACTAGTAGTATCCTTTGGCATGTTTGAGTTGCATCTTTTCCGGAAACTCAAAGTTGTGTTGAATGGAGAGACTGTTAACATACCTTAAGGAGAACTATTACAGAATGTCTTTAATGCTATTTAATGGCTATGACCAGTCCTGTACGCATGTGTAAAGACCGTAAATAGAATTTTAATTTAGATGCGCCGTCCTGTTAATTGCAAAACACCATCAAACTTGCATTTGGAATCCTTTCTATCCATGTCTCTAGAAGGCAACGGAGGAATTAAAGGTCAGAGAATTCAGGGAGAATATGAAGAAAGGTAGGTTTCCTTTCTGGACGCATGGTAAGATGCGGAGATCACGGCCACTCTTTAAGACTTTCACTAGTCCAAATCTCTCTTCCCAAAAGGGATCTGGTGCACTACAAGCCAAGGATACTGGGGAAACGCATGTCGTGGAAACTCGTGTCGTGGAGTTGAGACACAAGATACGGGAAAACTCAATCGGGAGGTTTTACAGGTCCACAAGGAACCCAGGTGCTCAAGATATCGGAGTTCATGATCATTTTCAATATGATATGCCACTCACTGAGCCGGAAGATCTGGCTGGTTTGTAAGTTGATGTTTTGGAAGAAAAGAACGAGATTTCTTATATGGAATAGGAAGGAGGCATACAATTAACTGAAAGAGAGGGCGATATTTCACTGGCATGCGAGGAAGAAAATTTTCAGGAGGGGGATTTTGGGGAAAGTATGAAGTCAGGAAGTGAGATTGTTGCAAAGTTCCTTCTGTGACCGCGGTATTGTGCGTCGCTAATTTATAGAGGTACGCTGAGGATGACGAGAGACGGGTATGAGAGTGGAGGATAGTAGCGAACTTCAGACGAAGACCAGAGGACTGGCTTCCCCACATATCGTTTGTTGCTGGAAAATGGTAAAGGAGGTTCACAAGAAATCTGTGCTGACTTCGGTGATAGAGAATTTCGCGATTGAAGGTTCCAAGAATGGGGCTCATACTGAAAAAATCAGGTCCCTTTACTTTACGTTTTGTGCTCCCTAGCACTTGCGCAATCAGAGATTTACAAAATTCCCCTTATCAGAATGTATGGGTACGACATATGCAAAAGAATGTGAAGATCTTGTACCGAGGGGAAGGTATTAGGAGAAAAATGCACAAAACATAGAGAGAACACCGATGGTTAAGTGCAAGCCTGCAGTTATATTGGGGCATTTCCGTAGCCTCCCCGACAGGGTAGGGAACACTACGAATGGAAAACCCGGGCTACTGCGCTTCCTTGAAAATGGTCGAAGTGTGGAGTTCGTTTGTGCTTTGGGAAGAAACCGGGGCATTTGCATTTCCAACGCGAATCGGATGCACGCGGAACTCGGTGAAACTGAAGAAGACTGTAGGGTATGGAAGAGGAAGAGGCCCAGACCTGATTTGTGGGAGATTCTTGGAAAAGTGATGGGTACGTTCCTGGGAAGAGGGTTGGAACAGCACCAGGAGGATGTGAAGGAGCAAATTTCACAGAATATCTTCATTCCAGATGGGGCCAGCTCAGAATACATTGAAGAGACGTTCATGTGTATAAGAGGAGCTTATGATAGAGAGTATCTGAAGTATTCAAAAATGCTAGGTGATGTTGTATCAATAATGGATATAGGACCAATTGACAGTGCTGTGGGGCAAGTAAGATTTGCCATTTTTCAGATACATTTGAAGTGATTTCCAAGGGAGCTCAGCACTTTTCTTTTATTTCTTCCGCTTGGGCCCTCTGTTGAGGGCTTTTTGCGGCAATTTCACAGTTTCTTCCGGAGAGGAGCTTGCAGTCATATGGGGGACTAACTGCACCGAACAGTAAATTCCACCAGAAAAGGGAGAGAACGGAGGGAACCAATGAATTATGGAAGATGGTAGAAGTTATCTTGTGTACAAGTTCATGTTGTACACTAATGACTTTGAGGGGTTCCAGGGTTGCAGCGGCAGTTTCTGTGGCTTCTATTTACTGCATGTTAAGATATCCCCAGAGTATAGTACAGGTTTTAACGCGGTAAAGGTAGTCAGCCTAACGCCACCTGGTGTTTCGATACAAATAATTATGAAACAAACGTGGAGGACATCTCAGAGGGGGTAAGTGAAGGTTTTCCATATCAGGATGCGGATTGAGAAGATTTTGTTGCATTTCTGGACTACATCGGTCACAATTCAGACTACTTTTCTACCGGATATGCTCCAGCTTTGTTAGGGAAAAATTAAAATGCCCCCTGCACAGTTTGGAACTTTCAGAGACAGAACAAAGACACGGCATATGGAATCAGGTACTTATTTGCTACGGAGATCAACAGGCATGCATCAGCGTTTGCCCGTGGAAAGGAAGCAGTATGTGAAGCGAGTGCGATTTGAACTCCAGGACAGCTCAGAGCTTTGGTTCTTCTGGAGAACGTCATTTCTGAACTAAAATTGCAATAACTTAGCGATGAGTGGAACCGTGTTCGGGACCGAATTTCCAGTACAATTGATGGAGCGTCGGTGCTTTCTCATTTGTTAGAACTATACTGATCAACAATTATTGCGCTTCATGATCTGCTAACGGGGCTGACGAAGAATGAGATTACTTCTGATGCGATTACTTCTGTTTTGCAGGTATGTCCCCCGAATAATCGAGCCACAGCGCTGTCAATTATAACAATTTGTCTCTCCAATGCATAATTTACGAAATGCAGGAAATTTCAGGACGGGAACAAGTTCTTGTCAATGTAATGTACGCGGATTTATGAAGTGAAATTGATACAGCCATTAGCGTTTGAGTCTGCAATTCGTATTCACTCGGACAACGGTAGTGAGAGAGGTGTCGGAGAGTGCTCCAGGCCGTAGAATAGCAGTTCTATTCTTAAGTGTCTTGAAACACCTTCAGGCACCAATTAGAAAGTGAATTTTGTTCCGACATGGTAGGAAGATGGCCCAGAGGCGGTGTCCAAGTTTTACAAATTCGATGGAGGACAACGTGCACATATGTTCTCTATCGAACTTCATAAGTGAAGAAGGTGAATGAAAATTGTCGAGAAAACAGAGATGTGGGCAAGCAAATGGATAAGTCGCACCTGCACAGATTTATTGAGTTGTTCGGAAAACGATTCCGTCCTACGGAAGTATTAGACAATTATAGGAGATCGTATTCGAAAGCATGCATCAACGTCTCAAAACTAAGCACAGAGGTCGAATCACCGAAATTCCCAGCTAGCGGCAATGAGGATTGTCTTGGAAAACGACTTGCACACAAAACTTCCACTGTGTGTAAATTTAATTGCCCACGATACTGCAAAGTGGACTGCCCAAGACTGCAGACATATCCGCAGCTTGTTCCTTATAGACGGGAATAGAGAGTCCTTCACTGTCGGAAATGATGAAAAGGTGGGGGAAGCATTTTTGGCGCAAGTTTTCGACCCGCTCTCTACCGCTGCAATGCATTTTGACTTGGAACCGGCAATTTTACACTGTGGAGCTCAGCCTAGGAGTGTATTGAACCGGCGTCGGACGGAAATTTGGTGGCTACGGCGAGTTAGTACGTAGAGGTTCTGAAGCGTTTCTCTTGTCTCAGAAATAATCAGGTGCACGGCAGTGTCAGATTGTACAGATGGTAACTACTGCTCACAGGTACATTGTCGGAACTCCGCCAGAGAAAAATGATGTACGTAAACTCGGGTCCATATCGAGTGGATCGGTAGTGCATGCAGTGGTATAAAATTTCATTTGAAGCGAACCTGAAGTCAGAACAAGTGCAGTGTTGGAATTCGAAATTGTTCTCACTTCGTCACGTCCAGAGTTCAGAACAAGGAAGAAATGGCTCTCATGAGACCTTCCGTGGTGTCTGTCTTGTGGTCGTAGCGACGTTTGCTCTATTAGCATATGGAGATGAGAACACTCCAAAGGTTTCGCAGCCGTAGGCTGTGTGTCTCAAGACGAAAAGAGTGGATGGAGATAGCTACTTTGTCCCAAATTCACCGACGTGTGTGGTAATTCGATTCTCGGGAATGGTAAGAGACTTTCTTGCTTTGCATTTTTCAGTTAGAGAAGGGTGCCGATGTGATTCTAGGTCCCCGTCTGCATTTGCGAGGGGGTTCTGGAATGGACAGGTGTTCTATGGGTTGGGAAGATCCGATGGGTTCCCCTCTAGGCAAGCGTGAATAGTCAGTATTGAGTGAAGTACCCCGAGGGGGTACGAGCTACACCTGGGGGACCCTCCCCCGGGGATGTTTTCTTTTCTCTTCCACCAACCCAATTTGCTTCAAGGATGGCTGGTGGAAGAGACAAGTTATCAGCTAGCCCGATGATGTTCCCTCGCCATTGGGGCGAGGGAACCGTATTATCCAACGGTGTCAAATCATCACCGTTGGATACTGTAATCAACCCAAAATTGGGGTGAGAAAACAGGGGGTATGTCCGAAATTAAGGAAATTAACGGGGACCACGGAAAATTTAATGATACCCCGCTGTCTGGTTTTGAGCCAATAGACACTATTCCCATACACAAAGGATACAGTTTTGGTCCTAACCATGACAACAATATTCTGTAACCGAAAGGGCACGAGTACCGTAAGAAATCAACCCTCCCTGTTATAGGGAGTGGTTTACTAATTGCACGCTCTACTGTAAATCCTGTCAGCAATACTAAGGATTATTGATACTAAGGATATTAAGGTACGACCACTACACTGCGGGGTGGTTGTAGGAGCAAATATTTTAATTGTCCCATAAAGGCAGAGATGACTGCACGCAACTATCTTTCAAGGTATTGTTTTGGCCGCATACTTACCTACTCAATATTGGGTTGTGAAAAGTTCTATCGGCTAAGAAAAATTAACTATCACAACCACCACTCCCAACCGCGGACTACAAGTTTGGTTATTTTAGAACTAATGGATAACTCGGCCATCTGACGGAGGGGTGACTAAAACTCCTGTACAAGCCAATGAGGCTCAGCCGGTTCGGAGGTAGCCCGCTGATTGGCTAATGAGGCCAATTGTAAATTTTATTATATGAATTATTTAAAAAACGCGAATAAATGCCGCTCTTCTTATTGGAGAATAAATGGGTATGCGATGCTCCCTCGTCGGCTTCGAACCTTGGAGAGAACAACAACTATTCGCACCTTCCTCCGGGCTCGACCCCACGAGGTGGTAGAAGCGGGCTAGGTTAGCCCTTCCTTTGGCTTCCAATCCCCGCCTTCCCCTATTCCCTTGAAGTAATGCGTCGTCGTCCCGTTTACGGGAAGACTCAAACTCAAGGTCGACCCGTTTCCGGGACAGTATGTCCTCGGAAATTCCCAACTGCTCGTCTCCTTCCCGGTCTGAGGACCGGGTAAGTATCAGTTTGTGCGGCTCAGAAAAGCGTTGGCCCCTCTGGGAGAGACAAACAGGCTAGGTTAACCACCTTAGCTCGAAAACCAACCTATGCAGCCTATCCCCACAACTTTCATCCTCACGTCTTCTCCACGGTCTCACGATCCGTGAGGGAACAGCAGTTGAGGTTATACTCTTGATATACCACAGTTAAGGGTACAAGCGGTATAGGTTAGCCAATATCAGCTCGATAGTCGGGGTGGTACCCATTTCGGACCCATTCCTTGAACGTCACATTGTGCAGGACGTCCCTCAGCTTATCCGTTAACCTCTCCCGGTTTCCTGGAATGGGGCGGAACTCCCAACCTATCAACCCTCGACCTGTGCAGGCAACAGGTGGAGATAACTTTCACTGGCGTGACCTAGTAACCGCTCAGTCAAGAGTATCATCTCAGCACATGGAAAGGATACTTTCATCTCCCACACCTCCTTAGGTGTCTTTTGTAATCAAATCCATGGAGGATTCGCTCTACCTCCCTCTCGAAGGGCTGCTACAGAGAGGTAACTAGGACCTGTGCGCGCAAGCTCAGTTTTGCGGAGGTTGCGGAATACTACATTCTATGAAGAATAAACTCCATTCCAGGGGCGACCCATCCTCTCTTCACTTTACAGCCTCCTGGGAAACTAAGACATCCTCAACGAAGAATGCCACAGAAGGAGCGGCGAAATGCTTCCTTCATATTCCTTTGGATCCTCTCGCTTGAGATTCATGGGGGTTATCAGTATTCCATTTACTACTGCAGACGAAGTAACTCCTCAATATTCAATTGAAGCCAACCGCTCTGCCTATACTTGATATTTTCGTACCAATGCTGGAAAAAATGCAGGGTTTCCCAAAAGATCGGCATATTATAATAGAAAGAAGCATCCCTTCTTGGAGCGGTACGTACCCCTCTGTATCTCCAGTGGATGCGTTTGTAAAACTCGATAACCAAGCTGCTACTCTATCCATTAAAATCGGAGTATCTTCAATGTTCCAAAAATGTAGTTTGATCAGATTAACCAACATTTGAGACTTTCAATAGTAACTTCATAAACACTCTTGTTTAGGCATCCCATCTTGCCCACTCGCTCGGTTCACAAACTTCACAGTTGCCTCGGTTTTAGATGCCTAATTCTCTGTTTCACTTTCCGTACCGGACTTCGACATATCCACTGGAACCCTATGAACTGTTCCCGTGTCAAAACCGCTTTTGAAGCAACGGGTATCCATCTTCTTCGCATATTTTTCGCGCTTGGTAAGCAGTTCGTCAGTCTTCCTGGAAATAGTTCCTCGGCCCTGTATCACAGAAAATTGGATGAATCTTCAAAGAATATCGTTCGAGCCATGAGTAAATGGCCTACAGCCCGTCATGGTGAGAAGGCCTGCAATTACAGCCCAATTTAGTGGGATTTCGGAGGAGGTCACTCCAACAGGTGCAGCAGTCCACATACTACGGTCACTACCACCAAATTCATCAAACTCATCAAACTCGAAACGCTATTCATCGTCTTCATCACTTAATATGTTGTAATCACTACTTTCTCCCATAAACCCAGGAAGACCGGTACTTTTTAATCGTTATCCATGAATGAATGATCACTCAACGTTTTTACGTGTCCGTATAACCTCATATAAACTGTGTCTGCCGTCTTCAACATCTCCCTGAGAATGATTTGACCAACCTGTGCCAACGGCTCAAAATGCTTTTCTGTGGTATTAGAGCGAATGTCACAAGTCACGAACTCATCTGACGAAGAAGAACGATTTCAGTGCCTTATGCGTTTCTTATTCTTCAAACGAAATACTGGATCGTTGTGAGAATTTCTTCGCAGCTTCGTAACCCCGACGCTGGACATCTACGTTTTGTTTCCCATCCTGGCACCGGTGCTACAAAAATATCCTAGGGTCCGGTTCGACGACAAAATACCATCATTTAAATATATACATCGATCTGGTTCACAATTGTAAGTTTAGAAGCTTTTGGTAGAGCCAGGAGTTCAAAGTTAAATAGATAAGGTCCCGTGACTATATCTCAAAAAGGAACAGGCTAGGAAAACATTACCGGTCATAATGAAAATGATTTCGACTGGAGGATATTCTATCTTTATTGCATTATGTTTTGAATGCTATAAAAAAGGCAGCTGTTCACATCATTCTTATACATATATCCAATTAAACAGAATTTCTTAGATGACGCGTTTCCGACTGTTGGTGCTCGATTGCCATCTGGCAGTGATAAGTTAACGAAAAATTACAAATTCCGAATCTGAGAGGGCAAAACTACACATAATTAGAGAGCTGTGATTCTACAAAAAATGCCCCAACGCCAGATCCCTTCAGTATTAAACAGCAGGATATTTGTCTGTGCTTCTTGTAAACCCCTGGAGAAGTAAAAATTTCCGGATGGCGGCGTTACTATTTCACTAACTCTGCCTGCAGAGTCCATTCCTCCTGCTGTAATTTGCGAACAAGCTGGAGTACTAACTTTCAATCAGTTAACTATGCACCTAAAACATTGATACGAGGAAGGTTTCCTCTCTGAACTGCATATGTGTACGATTACTATCTGATTTCCGGAATGGAAAATCGATATCCTCGTAAGCACTAAACGCCAAGCAGTTATTAAAAATAAATTACAGTTCATACAGGAACTGACAGTGATCTCGTGCACTAGTTCCTCTTTCTACATATGCAGTATGATTCTTGTACGTTTATACCTGATGGTTTCTTTCTGTTAGTACGACATTTTAGGCACCTTCGCAGTTTTCTGCTATCAAATGATCAGATGAATATGAGCAATATGGAGAAAATTTCTTTTCATAATCTCTCAAATTACAACTAATTCATCGTGAAAGTATGAGATACGAAATTACATTAGGTCAGAGAGGATCCGTTGTACGCTTAAAGAGTACGGAATCTTCCAGGACAAAGCTTAAAATTTCTTGTGAATATCCCTCTGAGACTCCTGCTTTCATTAACGTGAAAATCAGGTCATCGACGATTAACCTCGGAAGAAGAGCTCTAGGCCGTTTCGTACATTCGAATATTGCAGGAATATAACTTTGTTTGCATGTTAGGCAGATTGGGCAGTTTTGCAAGTTTCCAAGGCCAATTATATGCATCTTGTAAAAATGATTGCGGTGGAAAAGAAGCGAAAAGATACGAAGGGGCAATTCAATACAGCAATATGGAGCAAAGAAGATATTTACCAGTAACATGCTCGCTGGTAAAATTGTCTAATCAGTTTACATCACCTATGGGTAGCCAGTCCAGAATAAATGTTTTCGCTATTTGATGATCCGCAGTAAGCTTGAATTCCGTCTGTGAATAGGTCCGGGGGCGACTTTCCGGGTACATTTCTATCACTCTTCCAGTTCACTTTTTCATGTCACGCAGACGGCTTCAGAAACAGTTAATTCGTCATTCCAAAAACGCAGTTATGGGAATCAAATTTCATGTATAATATCATATAAGGAAAGTATTAACCGAAAGAAATTCATTGCGATGCTCTGGCACCGAGACACATATATCGCTTCACATAAAAATGGTAGAAAAAAGAGAGAGACAGTAACAATTGGTATTCAGCCTCATGTAGGTCGCAAATCTGTATTATTGACAGAAAAGTGTCTTCGCACTCTCCTTATACTAGTTTTCCTAGTAGCCGGTAGGAGTGTGGGGGAAGAGAAAATTATTTCCTATCGCCTCCGGGCTGGGAAGTACTGAAGTTCCTGCTTGTATCCATGCTGTAGTACTTCCCACTCCCTGGAGGCCGAGTGAGGCTACATGTGCCCCTATTCTTCCGTTAGACTAAGCCGTTGACAGAGCGACTCTTCCAGATGGAGTCGTCACAGACCACCACGTGAACAATCGGGTGTGTTGGGAGACAAGAGATCCAACGCCCTGTGTTGGGCAGGAACTCGCAGCTGGTGCAGTGAGCTGAGCTACAGCAGCAAATGATATTCCACCCGTTGAATCTGGCAAGTAGACTTAGAGTCGTCCAATGTCCGCAGACTCCTCCCCAAGGAAAGGAGGGTAACCTCGGAAGGGATGATAGGACTCTCAAGCAGAGGGAGCCCCTAGAGTGGGGTTCGGGGGCCGAAGGGATTGTCTCAGGCACTAGAGCTGGGTGACTAACCTGGCTTGGTGCGTTCCTAGGTTGGGAGCATAGCGAGGTAGGGGCTGGCACTCTCTCTCCGAAGAGGAGGATGATGTGTCCTACAGTGGCTAGTCAATGGTCCGTCTAGCCCGACGAGTTCGGAGGGCTAGAAGTATCACCTACGGTTGGTGGGTAACCTGCTGGTTAGGGGATACCTCACTTTAGAGTGTTTTTGCGGCCGAGCGGGCAAATATAGCCATTAAACAACAACGCCAGCGGTGATTCCTAGTAATGGATGGGTAGGGATACTTGGCAAGCACTGATAGGGCGTCGTGTCTGTTGTGCTTACACGTGG
>JAUBNZ010000986.1:0-13298 GCA_032355485.1 Bonnemaisonia californica
GTCTACCGGAAGACTAAGGATTTCTGTTGCCTAACTTGGCCTCCAGGAGTGAGTACTACGACATATATGGCAATGCACGCATAGTTGGACACTACTGCATTTCATGTACATAACATAATTGGCTCCATATTTATACTGTATGTAAAATAACCATAATTCTTTGATAAGTACGGAATGCGATACAAATTCCTGATTAATAGCAAAATGGCTGCAAATTTAACCATGAAATGGGTATTTACACCCATGTGTGAGATATGGGGTTCTCGGCGAAGGGGGTAGACCCTGATTTGCTGCTGGAAAGCCGTCACAGTGTGTTGAAGGCATGCGGGTAGAGAGTAATTCAAGCTTAGGGGAACATTTGGGGAGACATGGCTGACGATATACCAGATATTTCGCGGCTCATGCAGCGTTGCAGGGCAGGCAGAACGCGGGCTCCCGTAACGGCCGGGAAAGTGCTCAAGGAACGGATTTGCCGAAACTCTTGCAGCCATTTCGGCGCTTTTGACAAATATACAGGTCGTAATCGTAACGTTGACCAAGCGCGCCTGGACTGGTTGGCAGCACAGCGGCCTGCAGGTCCAAGTTCCCGTAGACACCTGCAGGCTGACGCGGAATGGGTGTCGCGCTCAAATGCAACTTCCAAGCCCCCGACTCAGCCGGACTCGGGACGGCATGCACCCTCAAGTGCAACAGCTCTGGGTGGGCTGAAGCTTTCCCCTCTTTTGGTGCTGGAGATACGGATGCATATTTCCACAACGCCACTGCTCTGGGGCCTTACGATCACAACGCTTCACCGCATGCAGAACGAAGATCTATTGTTCCGCTAAGGCCGTCTGCCGTGTATGGTGAATCCGAAAAGGGTAGCGATGGCGTTCAATGAAGCAGAGTCAAATTCAAGGCTACTGGAAGCGGAAGGCATCACACTGGCTCCCGCGCCCTACGTGACCGATTTTGTGCGACTGTCCGGAGAGTAGGCCGATATCATTGCCCGCACACCTTTAACCGCCGATGGTCTTTCTAATGACCGTGCAGTAGCCGAGAGGCCCACCGATGTCTCCCTATATCCGCCGACGGTCTTCGAGGCCTCAGACGGTAACTGGGTGCTCTACTCATGGCAGAAGCACATGTTTCGATACAAAGAAGATGGGGGGTTTGCGGAGTCTCCGACAGAGCTTCGAGGGGGACAGATCTTTTCTAATTCCCTGGTATGGGTTGGGATGGCGTTCCTGTCACAGAATTTAATGATTGCTTCACGCAAGGCTAGGGCTGAGGATCAACCAAACGGTCTAAAAGATATTGTGAAGGATCACATTTCCACTGCTTACGAGTGTATGAGGACGCAGGCTCATCTTTGGGGGTCTTACATACAGAACCTGGAAGCAGCTCATCTGTATTCAGAGCAAGAACAGAAGCAACATGCCGCGGCTCCTTTCGACTCACAAATGCAGGCGCATAGTCATAACATCCAGGAGGAAACGCTAATCGTGCAGACAAAGGCACTAGCGCAAAAATTCTGGCGTGCCCCTTAAGGAAGGAGTTTATGATATTTATTCCGATAGTGGGGCTTCCGGTGTGATAGGAACATCGAATCGCTTGCGTTCCTGAGGTGGTAAGCGCCACGGTGGGGACGGAACAGCACTTCCGGCAAGGCTATTGCCACGAACACCAGCGCTAGATCAGGAGCTGGTAAGACTGGCTCTAAGGAAATTCCAGCAAGAAGGACCAGATCTGGTGCAGCTGGCACCGGGGCACCCGGAAACAAAACCGAACCCCAGAAGAACCCCCAGCGAGAGAATGCAGGGGAGGAGTCAAGTGATCGCCTACAATGAGGGATGGTTCTGTGCCAAGAAAGATGCAAGCCACCCCTCTGGCAAGGGCCCCTGCGGTCGGCGGCTCCCTGGGAGCAAAAGCTGGGGGAAGACCAAAGGGAAGTACAGGCCCTGAGGTACGGAATAATGTATTTGGTGGACAAGGAATTCCTTCCTTTCCTGCTGGAGCGAGGAAGCATCGGTACAGGACTCGCGCAGGGCAGCGCTCGCAAAGCAAACCGTTTCGAAGCGCTTTGAAGAGGGGTTTCAGCCAGCAATGCCCCGGGGCGAGGCTCCAAACGCCCTGTTCGTTTCATAGGAATTTGTATCCGAGTATGGCAATGGGAAACTGCAGTATGTGGCTAATCTGAAGCACATGTCCTCAAATTGGAACAAAAGGATTACGAAGTGCGATAATCTCAAAGAAATGCGCCAGAATGCTGAGGCAAGTGGACAGGGTGCTTTCGTAAGACCTGAAGTCTGGTTATCACCAATTTCGGTTGCACCCATTTATGAGGAAGGTCTTTCTGGTTCTTTTGGACGCGAGAAACTCTGAGTATCTCGCGTTGCCGTGCAGATGACGAATGAGTGGCTATTGGTTTGTGAGTATAAGTGGCCTGTTCACCGCAACGTTTCGCCGGCGAGAAAGGTTCTGCTTGTTGGAATACATGGAGGACTTCTTAGTACGAACGTGTTTTGGGCGGGCGTGGACGCGTCAGGAATTTGTAAGGGCGTCAATTCTGATAGATGCCCTGCTACGTCGCTACGGAGTCACCCGGCACCTCGAAAAAGATGTACGGGCAGCTGGGAGCTCATTGATAGAGCATCTGGGTTTCCTAGTCGATACGAAACGCTGCCGGTTCGGGATCCCGGCCCGCAAAGAGAAACGTTGGAGTCGATTTCACGCTTAGCAATGAAGCATGTGCGCAGGAATCGCCACAAGGTGCCTGTCAAGCTGCTTGCCTTTCTCGCAGGGGTTTGTGCGTCGCTTGCGCTTGCCATCCCCGATTCACGGTTTTACTTGAGGGGAATTCAAGACTCCATCGGCGTATCCCGACGGCAAGATTCTTCTTTTGTGCGCCGCATCCCGGTAAGATTCACCAGCGCTGGGATCCGGTACGAGATCCATTGGAGATGCCTTTCAACTCAGAAAGCATACCGAGAGATATGGGCAAGGCCAGTAACCCCTTCCTAAAACATTCATACTGACTCGTACGAGGAGGTGTGGGGTCCACGCTAGTCCGGGGTGAAGCACGAGCGGGTATCCCCGGGCTTTTAGAGTTCCATGGCCACTGGGAAGAGGCGCCACAGAGGACAGCACACATAACGCTCCTCGAGCTGCGGGCCGTCAGTAACGCACTGCAAGGATTTGCAAAGACGGTTGCCTGGAAAAAAGGGGACATAGTTCGACTGTATACGGACAATATGGCCCTGATTTACGTTTTATGGATGTGGATGTCGAGTTCATCGGCAAACACGGCAGACCATCGGCAACTAAACCCATACTTATGGGACATGGTCATTCATCTGCGCCGCGAGCACTTGCGCTCTGCCTGTAGTACTCAGCATGCCCTGGAAAACACGTGCTGCTACAAGCATCCATAGTCCTGCAGTAGACGGTCGGGGTAGGAGAGCAACTCCTCCAGATGGAATTGTATCTAGATTGTTGGAGGGAGGAACAATCGGTGTTCGGGAGAAAAGAGATCTCACGCCCTGCGTTGGACGAGACATTGGAACTGATGCGGTGAGGTGAGTTGCAACAGAAAAGGATCGTCTACTTGGCGAATCAATCCAGTAGACTTAGAGTGGTCGAATGTCCGCGAACTCCTCTCCAACGGGTACGGGAGTGAACCCCAGTGGGATTATAGGACTCTTACACAGAGAGAGCACCTATTGAGTGGGTTTAGGGGGATAAGGGGTAGTCACAGGATGTAGAGATGCGTGGGTAACGTATGCCGGTGCGTCTCTAGAATTGGAGCGGACGCGGCGAAGGCGCTGGCACTGTCTCTCCAGTAAGGAGCAGCCAGACACCTATGGTGGTCTAGCGAATTTACCATCTGACCCGACGGGTTCGAAGGGCTTGGAGGGATCTCCTTGGAGTTAGGAGCAACCAAAAGGTTGGGGACCACCTCACTTTAGAGGGCCGGTGCACCAGACGAGCAACATAGAGCCTACTTGCTAACACCGTCCGTTCCGTCCGTAGATTGGCTGGACGGCGAGTGATGCACGAGTAGCTTCCTCGCCTGGAGGTTTTGCTAGAAGATAGCACGCAGTTTTAGGAAAAGTCCAGTTGAGGGTACTCGTCGGTACCTTTTAGGGATGGCTCTGCGATTCAGGGCTCCCTTATTGACTTAAACGTAGTATTTGTGGATCTATGTAATTATATCCAATATTTAGGATTGTTCTGGCCCGCAACGTATGGCCACATATCCGTATCTGGTGGCAGACACTGCCAATCATAAGGGCACTTGTCACGTGCTGTACCCTCTTCCAATGGAAGGGGTGGAGTAACCGGGAGGTCACTGAGCCATTATACCTAGATGGTACGGTGCTAATGGCGCTTACACCTGTCGTAGTGTTTTTGCACTCAGTACAGTATGACCCGAACAGACGTGAAGTGAGTCGGTGGGGCCTTGCTGTACTGCAAGGTACCCCACATGTCAAGGTTTGACACCCATTCCCGACATCTAATTCCTGATGGGAAAGCAAACCAGAGAGGTTTGAAATTTGATAAATACACCAATGAGGTTTCGATTTTATCTAACGAGAATCATGAGCGCGCAGCCAATGAGGCTTTTCAACAGCGGGTTGCAGTCAGCATTCGTACTACAGGGCCCCCTTCTCAGGGTGCAGCGCCCCGCTGCAACTCTACCTCATTGAGGTGGTTAAGGGTATAAGTAGTGTCCCCCATCCGCACAATTGGTGACCAAGTCATCTCACCATTGGTGAAAACGGGACCTCGCTTCCTCCTCGCTCTCCTTTCAGTCCGTCGTTCCTGCTCTATCGTCGCACCCCTCGAGCCATCCACCTTTCTTTGAGTTGGCCCCTTCCACCACTTAGGTGTGATTCTCCGTTATGGCTCAAACGCCCGACACTCCATTCTCCCGTACGCGCAGCCGCCGGCCCGTCTTCCCCACAATGACCTCCCTCCCCGGAGCGGTTTCTTCCGCCGCACGTTCTGCGGAACGGGAGTCCGCGGTGCCGAGCCAACAGGCTCCGGTGCCTACCGGCCGGTCCACTTCGCTTAATGGCAACCCCTTTGAGGAAACTCTCGCCACTGGCGACGGTCCGGTTTCCGACCTTGTCCCCCACAGCGACACCTTTGGTGATAAGGTCTTTGATCGTGAACGCATTGTTGTTTCGCAAGCGACTCTGGGTTGAGCTAAATTTCTCGTCGATATCGGCGTGCGTATACCTGATCGGCCGGAAAGAGGCATGTACTTCGGTGAGGACCCCCAAGCAACAAGGCACTCTAGATACGAGAACTAGAAAGTGTTTTTATTCTCTCTTGTACAGTTATCCACCTGTAGAAAAAGTACTCACTGCACCTCGGTCCTTGCAGTCTTCCATGTGAGGGTCCGTTACAGTGCTTGTGTGATGTGATTACCGCCCGTTTCGGACTCCGCGGGCATCGTGAAGAATGTCAGCATTTTCTCCATGCCGTGCTCTAGAACCCCTACTAACTTCATTTTCAGGAGGGGTATTGGTGCCTGTCTCAGCATGTAGCAACTTGCGTTCATCACAGAACGTGTCTTGCATCGCTGTCTTTTGAAATTATGGAAGGTGTAGCTCTTCCTTGTCCGGCATCTGATCTGCACTTGACTCTGCGAACCATTCGAGGATGCATATTATTGCATCCCTACTTTTGCTATCCCAAGCACTGGGGAGCCCACAAGTGGTTAGTGGTCTCGGCGCACGGGGAGTATTTTTCACGGAACGCTGCAGGTCCTGTGAAAATCCAAATACTTGCTCGAGGAAGCTGTATCAGAAATGTTTTCCTGAAAAGAAGATGATGTTAGAGTTGGACTCCAAAAGAATCTCTAAATATGCGCAACGCATAGCCTTGTTCAGGAGGAGGACTCTAGCGGTTTTTCTCCGAAGGGAAACGATTTCTGTGTTGGGGAAATAGTGCTTCTTTATGCAATATTCCTGCCTGCTCAGTTCTACGTTTCTTAGGGACTCCAGTGTACTTTTGCGTTTCATTCTAAGATTGGTTACCCTCGACTGTCTAATGGTTCTTTGGGTACTCTCGTATCGCTGTTAGCGCGTCCAAGGGTTCTTGAAAATGAACCAAAGCATGGAGACGCTCCGTTTGAAGATCGTTCTGTTTTCTGTCATGCTAGAGACGAGGGCTTCTTCGAGGCAGTTTCTCTGTTTCTTTTAAACGATCGTCTCGCAAATGCTCGCTCATGGTCGATGCAGGGTTGCCCGGCGCACTCTTTGGAGAACTCAAACGACTACTAGCAAATAATTTACTCCCGGCAGGATATGGTACAGAACCAATATATTTAGGGCTTATAAGTTCCTGGGACTGATTGTCTCCGGCTGTTTCTGCGGCGGTCCCACAGAACAGGAACATTTGGTGGGCATTCGAGGAATGAATTACAGCCATATCCCCGAACTTTTTCGGGAGATCGTCGATGTTCTTGTATCAGTGGGTGTACTGCAGAGATTTGAACTTGTTCTCAATTTTCATTCCAAAGATGGCCAACATATGCTGCTGGTCTCCGTCGTATTTGTCGAGGCCGCAGTCGTGAATGATTCTTCGAAACGTTCCTGTTTCTTCCGTCAGCAGAGGCAGAAGCAGCATAGCTGTACCAACAACACGCATGTTGACAGTCAAAAAGACTGTCAGCTCAGGCTGAATAGCATCGATTCTTGAAGTACGACATCCTGGATGTATCTCTGATGTTTTGGGGTTCTGGATTCGACTGGGAGTTGAATCGGTCTTTAAGCCACGCTCGGGAACCGACGCACTCGGCGTCCGTGTCGTTTTATCGGGCAATGCACAAGTGAGACGATGTCTCAAAGGAAACCTCTGCCGCTTTGATTGCGTTTCCGGGCTACTTCCGCATCTCGGAGGTATGCGAGAAGAGTCCATATGCTACCTTATGTCCGCTTTATCTCGAGATTGTCAATGGAAAACCAGGTTGTTGAGAGAAACTCCCAAGTACGTGTTAGAGGGCGCCCCGAATATTGATTATGAATTATTCCAGAAAGATTCCAGAAGATTTTCTTCTGGTCCGAATTATCGACCCATGTTGGCTTCAAATGGGGAGCGATAAAGGGTGCACACCAGCACGTTCTCGAAGAGGGAAGTACCTGATGAGAATGCGATCCTTAGAATCTGAAATGGAACAGTACTGGGAGCTAGCTGTGGTTTTGAATTTATTCTGATGCCCAGCACATAAAGATCAGACACTGCCACATCTCCTGAGAGATATTCCCACTCTGGTTCTAGTGGACAGTAGAAGGAGGTCTCGCCAGCCAGAGCTTAGCGGAACCGGCTAGACAACTCTTTACTGTAAGAAAGAATATGCATTACAGAAGACTGCCGAGATTGAGCTTCCCGACCTGTCCTGCAATATTGATATTCAAGAATGGGATTACGCTCCTCCGTTGCTCGAATACCCCTGGAAGCACATCCACTAAGCAGGTAGTGCCTCTGATCTGTAGGGTGCTCGCTGAGGGCCTCATTAATTAGCTCTTTAAACGGGATATATCCTAGGAGTGGTAGATCTTCTGTACTGTACATCACTCAGCGAATGCAAAAACATCTGTTTACTTAGGAGGAAATTTGATTGGAAGGCGAACTCCCACGATGGAATATCGATATTCAATGCACAGTTCTGATGTTAATTGGGCTCTGGTCAACTGTTCCAAATATTCCGAGAGTAGAGGGGCCCGCTTCAGGGGTCCATAGGCGTCATATAAATGCATTGGGATGCAATAGAATATCTTTTCATGTCACACATTATTATCTTGCGCTAGTTTCGAAGAAAGTGAACATACGGCAGTCTACAGTTTAGATGGGTGTTATTATTCATCTTCTTAAGAAGGAGCTCACCTATTTCAGTATCCTATTCTGATTGCAATTCATAAAAAGAACTATACCGTAACAGGAAACTTCCGGATGTCTTGCAGTTAGTGCCTCTACAAAATAGTATGAAACTTAATTGCTTCTGAAAAGGCGACCGGTAGGGAAGTTACTGTAGCATATGTTGCGTGTTGTGTACTAGATAAGATAGGTTCTGTAAAGAATATCGCCTGTATGCACTGCGGTGATACTATTTCCTCAAAGATAGCCTATTGGCCCAACCCTGGAGCTATAAAAGGAAGCAGAGGGCTCTGAGGTGCCGGTTCAACCGAGAAACGCAGTTAGAGCGGCTCTGATTTTCCCGTGTAAACATTTAACGGTGTGAGTTCGTACGTACGAACTTTCTGCTTCAAGATTTATTTCCTGTTATACAAATCAGCGGCTCCATTGAGAAGAGTAGCGAAATTAAGATTGACTCTCAGAGGTGATTCCCCATTACATATGTAGAGAGCGCTTCAGGACTACGTAATTGCCTCAGAAATCTGTTATTTCATGAGGCGATGCGCCCTGTTGCAACGTATAATCTACGGTAATTTCTTTGTTCTGTCATACATTGAGCATTGATCCAGAGTTTACAGGAAATTTCACTGGCGCGGAATCGCTCAACGGCAATACAATGTTCTCCATACATTCGGGGCAGCTCTGAGATACCCTTCTTCGAAAGGATAATAGCTCAACTCTTTTGTCTTCCTTCCGTATCGGAACAAGTACAATATAAATTTTAGCAGGCAATCTTGCCCGCAATATGAATACTGCGTAATCCATTCCTTACGTCTAAAAGGTTCCGACAAACCGCAGATAAATCTTCACCACGCTATATTATTTTGCCAAGAGAAGAAGATACCTACATATTGGAATGTTTGTGGAATAAAAAATATTTGGGTATCCAACTATGGGCGAATCACATCCACTCGGTGTTGGTTTGCCTGTACCATGATTCCCTTGATGAAATTGTACCATCCCACTTTTCCGGATTGACACCACCCTTCACATCCTCTCTTTTATCAACTGAATATGAAAGTTTCATGGGATTAGACCTACACAACACTCATAGTAAGCACAACGGACAGAACATGCAACTCCGGCTCTCAGTGAACACGTGGCAGGTTTTACGGCGTGCACAGCTAGCGCTTCACTCTTGGGACAAGAGCTACCTTATTCTGTAAACTCTAATCGAAGCATATTCAGCGCTACACTGCTTCTAAGTATTCTCAGTAAGTTCAGTGCGCTTGTTAGAATCTCTCACTGTACTCGCCCTTATACGCCTGCAGACAGACGCGACGTCCTCTAAGTCTCAGATATACGCAGGATACTTGGAACGCGTGCGATCGTGGTCCCATGCCCACATTTTGACCTTTGAATTCTTGAAATGAGACTGGAGTAAGCCTCATCGACGAATCGATCACGCAAGATGAAGTCTGGAAGAAAGAAGCACCCTTCGAGGGCCCATCCTACGCGATCGCTCGGGATTAGCCGTGCTGATGAAAGGAAAGCAATGGTGCAGGGGTTGTTTGTAAATGGCATGGAGGGTTCCACTAATACCAGCTCTGAACCTCATGCGTGCATTCGGATCATACTGGTTCGTCCCATCATTGGGTCTGGAGTCGAGAGACTGAAGAAAATCTTCAGTCGCATCTCCCATCAGATTGACGGACTGGTCTCTGATGAAAGTTGTTTTGTGGCTGGATCAGATAACACTATCACCATTCCACTCAAAGGTGCGCTAAAGCGTTGTGTTGTAGACCACTTTGTGCATCAAAAAGAAAGAAAATGGAGGCATTTTCTCTCAATCCTATGCTCTTAAGAAGGCGGGATCTCGTTCCGAACGGTTTGGTCTGGTTGATAGGCAGAATCGATGGGCGGAAATCCGGGAGATAGCCGAGGAAGACTACTAGACATGGAATGCATCCTTATGGCCAGTCACGGTGCGGAAGGGCTGTCATTCCTTGAATGTTCTGAGGCAGCTTGTACGCCATCAGAATAGGAAACATAACTCCGATTTTTACGTCGAAACAGCGTTCTATGACACCCTATTCTGTCTGTGCCAGGAAACTGAACGCCTTGCAAGTCTCAACAACGGAAATAAACCTACGGCACCTAAGTTTGCGTCAGAGTATCACGTTTGCCCTAATAGCGAGGGCAACAATGTAAAGCAGACTAACGTTGCAGCTCTGCGACTCCACTCGCGTGTGAATGACGTAATTGGGAGATAATGAATTCCGAACACCCCGAGCTGGACACAAGCTTTGGGAATGGAGGTTCCGGGGAAACGAAGGATCCTTGCTTAGTCATGAGCACGACCGACTCAAGAGTATTCAAAAGGTTGGTTCATTTGACATTTTTAAAGTCAGCAACATCCTCCATGAATTCAAAAGGAGATGATGCTGTTGAAAATCAAGTGAATACATTGTATCGTCTCCGAGATCACTGCAGAATGAACGTCTTCAAGCCTGTATCCTACATGGTCACCGTGGGGCAGTTCGAGAAGGCTTGCGCTGCAATAAATGAGGTGAGAAAATTTGACATGTTACTGGGGTCCCCCAACTGGCCGTCAGGTATGACTGTGATGAGACGTAACATGCTTCAAACAACGAGGTATGATACGGATATCATGATGAACAGTGGGAATGATTACGTCATTCTGAAATCAGTACTTGACCTCTACGGGAGAACCAGTCCAGAATCCACCCCTGTTCACGAAAGGAAATACAAGGCGTCTGTACAGCAGTACCACGAGGAAAGCATTGGAAAAGATACGAAGAATATGATTGCTGATGCACCAGGAATCGACTATGGAAGATCAAAAGAAAATATCAAAGAATCCGGGAACCCGGACAGTCTGCAAAAGCCACCCAGTCATTAAACGGAGTCTAAAATACTTGGAAGCCCAACTGCGGGCAAAACATTGCCGGTATGAAGAAGGCGGTGCTGCATGACTTGTCATGGAAAACGGATCTTCCAAAGAACGTGGTATCCGACAAATCTGGCCAAAAACTAACAGTGAAAGCTATCGACGGTGCAAATACAAACGTTTCTCAGCGTCTAAAGTTACAAACCGCTAACGCACAGGATTTCATTCACATAGAATTCGAGGAGGACCGAACAGATTCACTTGAGAAACTGAAAATTGAGAATCCCCAGATGAAATGACAGGATTTCGACAAGACCGGTAGAACAGAAGGGAGAGAGTTATTTGATTCCATCCTCACCGATCCTCCATACGGCACTCCAAGCAGCCAATTTTGGGCTGGAAAGTCGCATGAAAACTACATATATGACGAAGCAATCAAAGCAGTAGCACAGTTTGCAAGAAGGGTCCTACGGCCTTGTGCTGGCTGGTTCATGGAATTCATTTCATTCAGAAATTTCAGCACATTTTACGATGACTCAACGAGAGTGGGGTTCTTTGTTCCAGCATATAAATTTGTAGTAATGACAGACACAAATGGAAACCAAGAGCATCGTGGGTCGGAGACTCCGCACTATGGATGGGAATTTGCAGTCTTTGGGAAGGCGCCTGGTGCTTGAACAGACCGTTTTCCGTGGATCTACGCAGCCCGTACCCCCTGATTCCCTCGAAAAATAAGCGAAAGTTCGTTTGCCTTGCAGATGTGCCCGTTCCGATGACGAAGCTCCTGAAGCCAGGGACAAAGTCTCCTGTTCTGACAGAGGAGAAGAACGCCAATCATCATGCTGAGCTCATGACCACGTTCTGCCCCGAAGGTGGGAAAGTTTTGGACATGTATGCAGGTACCGTAACAACTGAAATTGATGCCATGCTGACAGGTTGCAGTTCTATAGTGGTGGAGAAGAGTTTTCAAACTTTTCGTCTTGCACATTAGAGACTTTCGGGAATTGCGGAAAATACATATCCCACCAAAGGGGGATCGGAAACATTTGAAGGCGTGCAAAGAAACTCCGAAGTAATTCGGAAATTCGGAAAGAACAGAGTGCGATATCAGTCACCATTGATGTGATAAATGATGTACCAGAACACAGTACTGATGCAGAACTGCATTTGTTGGGAGCTCCCCATAAAACGTCAGCCTCAAGAAAGAGGGAGGGAAAACCAATTGAAACAGATAAAAAGATTGATGGTGGCGAGAAGAATAATCGGCTATCGAATGGAATCAAGATGGATCTGAAAGGAAGGGATGAAGCAATTCTGATGATTGAAGGAAGGAATGTTTGTGTCGCAACGGTATAATAGCCTGCGCCCAACGAGGAGAAGTCTGGGGTAGTTTTCACAATAACAATGCAGAGATTTATGAGGATGAGAAGCAATTTTTTGTGGCGTGTTACTCCTTCAAGCCGATTGTGGCTGAAGCGAAAACTGCGTACCCGTACAATTTCGAACACCCATCAGATAACGACCCTACCAAAACCATGAAAGAAATTACAGGATTCTTCCTGTGGGATATGAATAGCATGGTGAAGAGAGATAAATTGTAGAAAACTCAGGGTAATCCTTACATCTGTCCACTTCCCTTGAAGTACGCCATCCTGTTCACAATAATAGTGACGCCCTAACTCCAATCTGCTCCAGAGTAGAAGCCCAGTGCAATCTCTATATATTTCTCTTCGATCTGACAGGGGGTCCTTGCGTTCCGCCGGGCATGTATTCATTAGACGACAAGCTTTCGCATAAATACTGCTTTGATGAGACAGAAAGCCCCCAATAATCCAAGCAGCAAGCGAAAGCGCAAACGTTGGGGTAGGAAGCAGAACTGCCCAGAAGTAGGGAAGATGTCGGAGCCTCCATATTGCAAATACAGCACGAACAGAGCCCTGTATCACGCACTAAACAGGATACATGCGGTATTTTATCCTCCAAAGAAAACGACCCCGCGTTTCACCACAACCAAATGGGGAACCTCTGTGACAGATCCTTGGGTCATCGTGAAGACTTTGATGCCAGCCTTGTCAGACAGAGTATCTGTTTTCATAGAGTTCGAAAACCTAGCCCAAACCTCAGACGAAGCAGACGAATACAAAACTCTAGCAAAAAAGCGCCATTGATGCGTTCCTAACTAACAGAGCAAGCCAGAATTCATGAACAGTGATTTAAAATTTTGAATAATTCATAATGATCAATTATCTTTTTGATTGAATGTCTGGATTGCTCTAGGATTCGCAGTATGTGAAATATGATCGTTTTTTCCTGTTTTACCCTTTCGTGATCGTTAATCGTCGATTGAGCTAAACATAATATTCGAGATGCTCGCACCCTCTTCTGGTTGGAAAAGTACGTTCTGATGCCCGCCAAATGTATTTTCAAGTCGGACGCACGGGAAGGAGGCACGAATCCGGGAGGGGGGTCATCTAGGTTGGGCGCAAAGAAGGGAAGACCCCGCGAGGGAGTCGTCCACGTTCAATTTGCGCCGAAGGGGACG
>JAUBNZ010000987.1:0-13297 GCA_032355485.1 Bonnemaisonia californica
CTAGACGAGGGGAGGTGGCGTTTGTGTCATGGAACAAATAATCAGACCTGCACCCAATCAAGGTGCCCCGTGATGTTCCCCTCTCCCAAATGGGTGAAGGTTGTGGGATAAGGTTCGTAAAGTAACCCAGGAGAAAAAAGGTGATAGGGGTAGCGGATACTTTATGAAAGCTGCCCTGAGTTGTTCCTGTACCCTATGGAGTAGTGTCAGTTTCTAATGTGCACCCTTCCGATAAGAGGGGTGGAGTCAGCGCAAGCGCCTGTAAAGGCGCTTGGTGGTTCAACTCCCCACGTTTCCAGAAAGCCTCCCGAAAGGGGGGAGGCCAAAGTAGTCTATACATGAATTTATCAACCCTCGACAGGTGCAAACAAATTAAAGTTTGGGATGCCACAGGGCCTCTTTCCAGTCCGTCATAATTATCCCCGTTAGGTGTGGGCCCCTTTTAGTTGGAATTCTCAGCTGGCCCACAACAATGATTTTCTTGGCAGCAGAACTATTTTTTGCAAACAGTACTCAAAAGTATAAGTGTGAACTTCATTGTTTTCAGCCTGATAGCATTAGGGTATTCAGGGTAGTACAGAGCACAAAACAAAATGGCGCTACCATAAGTAGTTACAGAGCTAAAGGCGATGCCGTACAGGAATAAACCCTTCGAAAATTGGTGAAAATTCAAATGTGGGAAATCAGGTCGTTTCATTACATAATATTTCCTTCCGAAACGGGCTGATTTATTACACGAAATCACAAATCCCTCTAATCACTGATTAAACCTATGTAGGAAACCCTTCTAAGATCGCAAATTCATAGAAATCCATGGGGAGTTCCGTGTCGGAGGGCTTCGAAATCCTAATTGATGATGGCCTCATTTATCCCGCGAGGCGAACGTACCGAGCAGGAAGTATGTGCATGTCGCTGTGAATAACGTGTAAGACACGCATGTCCGTGTGACATGCTTGTGTGATGGGTGGAGTGTGGATATGTGACCCGCAATACGCGCCTTCAACTCTATTATCGTCTCCGGCAGTTTCATCTCCCCAGAAACCATTGAAGCCAACCCTCATTCCCAACAACGGGTCCCCCCGCTCTGCTTCTCACCCACTTCAATTAGTAAACTGCTGGTCGGCTCAAGGAAGAAAAGCTTCGAGTGGCACAAGAAGACATACAAAGTTCAAACAATTTAATAAAAGAATTCAAGACTGGAGAGGTGTGGAGAGACTGGGCCTAGGGACGCCACTATAAGACGTACCTGCCTAGTACCATCTTCTGGGACATATTTTTCCATGAACGTGACCTCCTATTCGCCAAACATATCAATGACACGGTTCCAAGGAGAAATTTCAGCAGTATCGGCTGTAAACAGAAAGGTGAGGTGATCAGATTGAGTATCAATAGGATGTTGAAACTTTTCCATTCTGTTGCTGTCTTTCCGTACGGCCCGATGTTTTTTGTGCTTGTGCTTGGAGTTGATCACCTGTTGCTTGGTGCTGCGGAAAAGTCTTGATGGATACATTTGCGTCGCAGAAACGATTAGATTGAGGCCGCCTGCGTTTTGTGTTGTAAAAACAATGTCTTTCGACTCTTACGTTATCAGGAGATATGCGTGAGCGTTGTGGACTTGAGAAGTAGGGTGTTGCCTGGCGTCATGGAGGGTGTGCTTCCTCGACAATGGGGTGTGGGACTGCGCCCTAGGGTGAGGAGCTTGTGCTGGAGAAGGCATTATTGGATGCAAGGCCTCAAGTGGGTGTTCGCATGGATCTCTCTTGAGAAGAATTTTAAGGTCATACTTTATATAAATGCAATGCTGCAACGGTACGTACAGCTGTGCAGTAGACCGGGCGTTAGTGATGTACGGTTCTGTACTATAAGAATTTCACTTACTTCTCAAGAAGTACATGTGTACTGTGGTGCAGTAGCGTTACAGAAGCAGTACAGTACTTTCGCCTCGGGTACAGCAGTGCATCGGTTATTTACAGTTACAGCCCTACCGAGGTACATTCAGCAACAGCACCATTTACAGTAGTAAATGAACATTTGGTAAACAGTAAACAAGTCTAAACTGTTGGTCAATTGTCAGCTTTAGTATGATAATTTAACTGTAAAAAACGTACGGAAGTACAGGTGAATGTAAATTAATGGTGTCATGAAAGTAGCAGCACTGCACGAACTTCTTAAGCATCCCCTCGAAACCCCCGTGAATCACATGACCAGCAACATCCCAACCTCCCAACCTCTCTCAACATCCCATAGACCCATGGACCCATCTACCCATCTACCAGTCCTCGGCAACATGGTTACTTGAACCAGCCCCCTCGTACCCAAAACCAGTCACGTCCACGGCGTAGGGGAGCTGACATTAAACCGCCACCCACAGGGCCTCAGCGCCTTCAACTCCGACCTGTACCTCGCAACTGCCACCGCTCTCACCAGACCCAGACACACGCCCAGCACCCGCGTCATAATCCTAATAGGCGCCGGCAGGTCTTTCTGCTCCGGCATGGACATCAAGCAAATTGCGGACCAATCGCAGTTGCAATAATTGACAAAAGCCTCGCATGTATTCATGGACGCCCTCATGAACTGGCCTAGGATTCCTATTCCCGCTTGCTCCCATTTTGTAACCGGCATTGGCGTCATGCTTCTCATGATTTGCGACGTGGGTTACGCCAGCCAGGGCCCCAGGTTTCCACCCCCTTCCGGTCCATTGGAATCGTGCTAGAGTTTGGCAGCTCCGTGCTGTTTCCCAGGCTGCTGGATCAGCTTCTTAAGGGTGCATTGCTGCTGAAGGGCCAGTCTGTGACGCCGGAGGAAATGCAGCAAGCGGGGTGTCTTACGGTTGTACAGACGCGTCAGACAGATGCTTTGGTAAGCTACGATTTCATAGAGGTGCTCCATTGGACGGGTAGGATGCCTAGTACTCAGCAGTAGGAGTCGGTGCTGGCGGATAAACAGGTGCTTAGGGAACCTATTCGGATTGAATGGAGTAAGGCTATGGAGAAAGAGTTTGAACTCATTGAGAAGGAATTTGGGAGTGGGAGGAGTTCCAAGTTGGTTTCGAGCTTGCTTGACGAAATGGCGAGACTAAATTCCAACCTAAGCTATAGGAAATAATATACAGTACAGTCGTCTGCCAAGATGGAGCTTCCGGACCTGTTCTACAATATTGATATTCAATATTTAGATTATACCTCTTCCGTTGCTGGAATACCCGTGGAAGCACATCTGCCAATCATGTAGTGCCTCTGATCTGTACGGTGGTCGCTGAGCACCTCATCAATTAGGTTTTAAGAGGAATATCTCCGAGGAGTGGTAGATCTTCTGTATTATACATCAGTGAATGCGAAAAAATCTGTTTACATAGGAGGAAATTTGATTGGAAGGCCCAGTCTCAAGATGGAATATCGATATTTACTGCACAGGTCTGACGTTCACTGGGCTCTGATCCTCTGTTCCAGATATTCGGGTGTTATAGGGCCCGCGTCAGGGGGCCGCAAGTATCATATAAATGTCTCCAGATGCAATATACTATCTTTTCAATTCACACATGGGGACGGTGCCCGAGGTGCAGGGGCCATTGGTGCCATGTGAATGACATGCAAACCTGGATCCACACACATAAGTGAACAAGGCCATTGGCGTCCACTTCCATTTTGGCAGGGCTAAATGATCACAGAGCAGTCGCCGGTGTCTTACCAGCCAATTTCTCAGTCCAAATATTGACTCATTCAACTCAAGAACTACATGAACCATGGTTCTGATGCATATCATGAGCTGATTCAGTCTTGGACTGCAGAATCCAGCTCAGCTAGGTCTCAATGGTGGTCTCGGATCCGAGATCAGACAGTTGGTAACAGAAAGATTTGCTACAAGACCTATAGATCTATTGCCCAGGCACTTGGAAAACCATGCGTGGATCTGCAAAAGACAGTTATCTGATCACTATTAACTGTTAACAGTACGTAGACGTACACCATGAAAAAGCTCGCTTAAAGTGGAGAAGTACACTTAGAGACGTACTTTGTGCAATGAACTTCCTTTTATACGTACTAGAAGCAGTATTGAGAGGACTGTCCCTTGTTTTTGTTGAGAAGTATATTCAGATTATGGGTTATTCCGAAACACTAGCGATACTAACTGATGCCGGCAGATTGGTGCAGCTCTGAAAGAGGCCTCAGTTATGGGTTGTCAATGTATGTATACACGGGATTAATCTTCTCATACAGATGTGTCGCATGCAACAATAGAGAAGCATCTTAGGAGATAGATTTTCTTCGAGGCTATTTTCGAAGAAAGTGAACATAAGCCAGTCGATAATGTAGATGGGTGTGAATATTCATCCTCTTGAAAAGGAGTCCATCTATTGCTGTAGCCGATTCTGATTGCGATACATAAAACCAACAATACCCTAACAGGAAACTTCCGGATGTCTGGGAGTTAGTGACTCTACAAATTAGCATGAAAAAGAATTGGTTCTTAACAGGTGAGCCGAAGGGAAGTTACTGTAACATATGCTACGATTTTTGTAATAGGTAAAATAGGGCTTGTAAATAATATTCCTCTACGCACTGCGGTGATAAACGTTCTTCAAAGATAGCCTATTGTTGCAACCATGACTCTATAAAAGGGAGCAAAGGGTTCTGAGGAGCCAGTTCAACGGAGCAACATCGTCAGATCGGCATTGCTTTGCTTGTGTTACAATTTGTGGATGTGAGTTCGTACCTACGAACATCCTGCTTCATTCTTCATTTACTGTCCTACAAATCAGTGGCTAGGTTAAGTATAGTAGCGAAACGACGATTGAATCTTGGAGGCAATTCCCGATTACATATGCAGAGAGAGCTTCCGGACTACGTAATTGCCGCAGACATCTGCGGATTCATAAGGCGGTGCGGCAACATATACACTAAGTGAATTTCTTTGTTATGTAATTGATTGAGCAACGAGGCAGAGTTTACAGACAAGTTCAATAGCGTGGAATTTCCCAATGGCAATGCAACGTTCTCCCAACATTAGGGGGCAGCTCTGAGTTACCCTTTCTGGAAAGGATATTTGCTCAACACGTTTATCCTTCTTTCGTATCGGAACAAGTACAATACAGATTTTAATAGGCAAGCTTGCAGGCAATATGAAAACTGGATCATCCATTCCTTCGGTCTGAAAGCTTCTGACAAACTGCAGTTGAATCCTCACTTAACTAAATTATTTTGCCAAGAGAACAAGATAGAGTAAAAATTGGAATGTTTGTGGATTAAAGAATAATTGGGCCTCTAATCATGGCCGATTCACATCTTCTCGGATTTGGTTTGCTCTTACAACGATTCACTTCGGCACAGCTTGAATTCTTAACCTTATAGGTATAATGTACCTGCATGAGCCCATAAACCCCATCAGAATTGGGCCTGTCCAAATTGGAATATCAAAGTTTCGGATCATTGCGAAGAATTTGCTGCCGGCCGTGCTGAACGGAGAATCTTTGTTCATAGAGTTCGGCAACCTACCGCCAACCTCAGATGAAACTGACAACCCGAAAATTCTAGAACCAAATGCGCCATTGATGCCTTCCTAACTAGCTGAGAAAGCCAGAATTCATGGACATTAAATTAAGAATTGAACATTTTATAATTATTATATAACTTTTGGACCCAAGGTCTGAATTGCACTAAAATTAGCAGTATGCGCAATAGGGCTGCTTTTTCCTGTATTACGCTTGTGTCATCGATATTCGTCGATTGAGCTAAAACTTGAAATTGGAGATGCTCGCACCCTGTCCTGGTTGGAAATGTACGTTCTAATGCCCGCCAAATCTGTATTACACACAGTAAGGTTTTTTCCAAGCCTGGAACAGATGACTTGTGCATCAATTCTACCTTGCAAAGGGTGACACCACTTAACCTGATCAGCGTGCCCTTAGAGGGGGAAATGAAGTTACTATCCTCGAAAATAGATAGTACTGCAATCTGGTGAGACTCACTAATGGCTCCAGTGAGAGGTTTCCAAGAAAGGAATTTACGGTTCTACTGGCGTAATTCGCTAATAAGCCGCCACGTACCGAAAGGAACGATCGTTGTGAACGCGCAGGGAATCCAGTTCGCCCTCTTGACTCCCTTTGATCCGGAAGCCTCAGGTCCGACGAGGAGGGAGACTGACAAGAAGCTCAAGGAAGAGATATGCACTCAAGCTGCGACCTCAAGAAGAGAGGCCCACTTACTAGTTCGGACCCAAGGAGGGGAACCTCCAAAAGAGGAACACAAAACCAATGGGGAAGCAGATACTCCAACTCAGGAGGGAACTCAACTCAGCAGTTCTCTTCAGGAGGAACCAATTAGAGAAGCCAACGAGTCAGGTTGGAGAGAGACGCTCAATAAAGAGCACTTGGAAGAAAAGATGGAGACGGAAGTCGTATCCATGCTAGAGAAGCATGAATACACGTGGGATTAGTCCCTCAGTGACATCAAAGTCCCTTCCCACCGCACATGAACGGACCCAAGGAAGGGTCCGTGTAGACAACTTCCCTATAGAATGGGGCCGCTCCGCAGGCAGGCTGCAGAAAAGGAAATTCACTCAATGTTGAGTAAGGTCTTCATCGAGCCTGCCACATGTGAGTGGGCAGGTCTCATTATCGTAAGAACCAAAAAGGATGGACAGGGAAGGTTCTGTATCGAATACCGTAATTTGAACAACCAAAAAAACTCAGAAGCCTACCCACTTCTCAGGATGGATTATTGAGTCGATTCGCTAGTTGATGCGAAGATCTTCACGAAGTTCAATTGCAATTCGGGTTATTGGCAGCTTCCAATCGCAGAGGAAGAAAATAAAATATGCCCTTCCCGTCTCACGTTGGAATCTATAGGTTCACCCGTCTACCTACTCTTTGGAGTAGAGAACCCACCTGCAACGTTCCAGTGGGTTCTCTAAATGATCTTTTATGGGACCATTTGGCAGTGAGACCTCATCTATCTTGATATATGATCCAGTTGTAACACTCAGCCGAAGGGCATCTCAATCATATAGTTGGGATATTAACCCTGCTACGGCAGGCGGAGGACACTCAACAACTAGACAAGTACACGTTCTTCCAGGGGGAAGTGGAATATTTCTTTCAGGTTATCCTGCACGAAAAGTTGGCAATAATTTAAGAGAGCACGAAATCCATAGGAGAGGCTTAGTTCCCTACAAAACCAATGGAGATGCATCCCTTCCTTAGAAACGAAAAATCTTCCTATTTTTAACCAGGATTTCGACAAAAAGGCACGCTCGCCCAATAAAAATGCTCAGGAAGGAGGCCCTTTCAACATTAAGAAGTGAACCTCCAACGATGGAGCAGAAAATTTCGTTCGGAGTCCTCAAGGACGTGTCCCTGAACCCCCGAGTGCTTGCTCTTCTTAAGTTGAGAATAACTTATATTCTCGACACGGGCGCTTCGGATCACCGAGTAGGTTGCGTTCTGCTCCAAGAGCAGGAGGATGAAGACTATTTTAGGTAGGATATTAGTCGTGCCCCATAAAAACCAGCAGAGGTTTCTCATTCCGCGACAGAGAAAGAATCCATTACAGTGATGTGGTCTGGCACCAAGCAACGACCCTACGTGGAACCTACGAAGTTCACAGCCTATAGATAACGACGAATTTTGATGGCTGATGAATTTCCTTGACATTTCCGGACCGCTAGCCAGATGGAAGGTAAGGCTATCCGAGTACGACTACGTCATATTGTACTCCCCCTTGGAAGGGTGCATCAAATCCCAGACGCCTTGTCCGGCGTACCGACTAAAGTTTTGGACACTTCTCCGATGGATGACGAAGTACGTTTCCATAAAGTAGGAGGAACGTCTACGAAGGAGGCCGAACATCAAACAGAGCATGAGTTCGAAGTGGAATTCTTCGACCCTTACAGGGGTCCCCATCTAGAAGAGGTGGAAATCTGGAAAGGATAATCAATGGTCCTCACTATTCCGTTCCTTCCCAAATTCGAAGAAATTCAACTGACAGGGTGGTTGGAACAGCACTGCAACGACGATTTATGTAATCGAATACTGAGTGGACGGTCTGAGAAACCAGGATCAGCCCTCTCTGAAGACAAAGAAGGATTGCTGCGTCGACGCGCGCTCTCATATGGAGCGGAACAGATCGTAGATCCTAAGTCGCCGAAGCGGCAGGTACTTAACAGGTGTCGCCGAAGTGTCTTCGCTGGACACCCGAGACAAATCCGCTAGTACGAAACCATGAATTGCACATATTACTGGACTCAAATGGTCCGTGAAATAGCTGCCACGGTTCGATACTGCGGAACTTGCACGAAGAATCGCTTACGCCTCAACAACAAAACGAAAAACTCTCATTACTTCTTGCGATGAGGCCACTAGATCCAGGTAATGTAAGTAGTGACGCCTACCCTGTAACAGTGATGGTTCCTGAGCTTCGTGTTAAAATAAGAAGTGTAGACTTGAATAATTATCGCAATTTCCCTATTTCGGGGCGGGGCGTACGACTGAAAGTGACATTGATTGTAATTCACCTTAATAATGTACGGTGGTAATTTTATAAAGAAAATGACACTGCAAGATATTTGTACTCCGATGCTTTTGAGAGAACATCTTCAATGACAGGCTGCCCAGTGAAGTAAGCACCATGCTTCTTAATGATTTCCTGTAACTTGGAAAACAATTGGAATTCATCCCACTGACCTTTGAAGTTCAAGGGCACTCCAGTGTGGATCATGGCCTTTCGAGCGTAGGTTAGACCTTTCTTGTCATGCTGCCTATTTGCGTCTCCCACGGCAGCAGCAGCGAGCTTCAAAAAGAAGATGTTTCCAAAGTTCCTCAATTTTTTGACCCAACTGTCCATTGGTTACACTGCATTAGTCTCACCTTGTGCTCCTCCAACCGAGTTGTCCATGTCCGCTTAATCTTCCAAATCATAAAGGAATTGGCGGGCTGAATTAGATGGGTGTCGTTCTTTGGAAAATATCTGACCTCAGTTTTAACATAACGAAAGGCTGATAGCACTTCGGTTGTCTCATTACAACCACTGCAATTATCCAGATACAATGTGCGCGTTCGGTCGTGAGGCAGTTTTCTAATTTCCATTTCTTCTCCCAACTACAGCAGAATCACAGTGATATCCATCCAGCATTTCGGCCCACTCCTAAACGAAACGCCATCGACGGAATACGGTCTGCCACGGAACGCAAAATTCGAGATTTGTTCTGGAACACCATGAATGAAGGTTCAATATTTGCTTGGTGTCCACCACATATTCGGACTAACATCTTCCTACTTTCGCCCCCAGACACTGCATCAGCATACTTAAGCTCATCCTCTCCTTGCATCCCAGGGTATGCCCATTGTCCGTTTTATGACAAAATAAGTTTCATCGACGTTTTCCACGTTATGTCCTTCGATATCGTCCATATGTAAGGCACGCCACAATTTACCGGAATGGTATGCCACGTCCTTCTCAATGAATACTTCCTTTTCTGGGGGAGTATGCAACTTCCCAGTGACAGTCTTAATCACAATTTCAAAGCGCTCGCAAAAGACTGCATCTATCTCGCAGTGATCATATCGCCCAATCCGTTTGCCAGAAGAATCATCCACATAGTGGACACCATACTTATCACTTTTGCTGTGATCAATAATGCATAACGCAGAAGCCGTCAGAGTGTTAAAGTTAAACTTGACGGCCAGTCTGCCGATCCCTTCAAATTCGAACAGTGAAGCTCTTCGAAATTCAGTAACCCATTTGGCCTTCTTCTTACCACGTCCAGTTTGCACTTTCACATACATCCTCTTGAACCCCCATCGGCGATATCTGTTCAAAGAAGAATCAGTACTACGCAAGACAACGTTAACATTTACATCGCAAAACTGCTCCCTTGCTTTCCAAGTGAAGCTGGATTTGATGGGATTGGCAGTTTTAATTCCTCGAAAGAGCAGCGGGAAAAGCCGTGCGGTATTCGAAACAATGTGTTCATGGCCTAGGGAGATTGCTTCTGACATCATCAACTCCACAAAGTTGTCGTTATCGGCCCTTCTGAGCAATTCCAGCAGCGGCTTGGTGGTAAAAACAGCATATACAATACTAGATGGAGCACTGGACTGGATAGCGGTAGAGGGGATGCCCGAAGGCGGATAGTTTTTTGGGGGTTGCGAGGAGTTGACGTTCAGGGCCATTTCTGCACTGGCATCGGAATAAGCTGCGACAATGCGGAGGAGAAACGAGACGATGGAATCGGTGAGTTTGAGATGTTCGTTCAGTTCTGCTGACGAATACAATATGCTGTTCACCAAGCCTTTCTATAACGTTCGTTAACAGCACAGTATGTTGTTGACGGAATGCCGATGAACTTTTGGCGGTTAAGTCGTTGACGGGAGAGGGATTTGCCATCGAAACTTTAACTGAAAAGCTACTTTCTGGCATAAAGCAATTCCTGTAACAGACTATATAGTGTGGCTTTTGCTAATTTACTTTTAACGTATGTCACTGATACAGAATATATGGACAACTTCGTCAATATGCTTAGTTCCTGTAATTTTTCACCTACAAGTTTTGCAGTAACTGGGTTTCGAAGAAGTGTTTAAAGACTTCCTTGGTCCGCTACCAAAATTGGAGAGTGGAAAGAGACACATATCGGTGATTTCGTGTCGCTTCACGAATGTAACGCAAGTTGTTCGACTTAGTTCCATTAACACCCATCACGTGGGGGTGGCATTTTGTACCCATTGGGTTTCCAAACATGGGCCACCAAATACCCGCCTGTTCGACAAATAGCCAGAGTTTATGTTCCGCCTCTTCCATTCCGCCTACTTGAAACGGAGGACGCCAAACGCCTTTACCTATTCGTACCACCCTCAAAGCAATGGAAAAGTGGATAGGTTCAACAGAGCTTTCTCCTCAGTGGTGAGGAACTACATTAACGAGAGCCAAACGGACTAGGATTGGTATTCCAAGGCATCAACTTACGCGTATATTACCCACATTTATCTGCCTACATTGGCCACCCGCTCTGAATTGATGCTTAGTCGCCCCTCCATTTAGCCTTCATCATTCCAGCAAGAGGAGGCTCCAGCCCATATTGGCAACGAAGTAAGACTTACTAATCCAGTTGTCCTCTGCGATCCCCCACGCACAGCCTTGACTACTTAAATCGCAAGCACGATACAAACGGGATTTCGATCGACGCGTTCGCAGAAGCAACTGACGCCAAGCCGTTGGTGACTATTTCTATCTTCACACCCCCGAAAAACCCAAATTCGAGCAGATCCCAATCTTACAGGGCCCCTGCAGGGCGGAAAAGGTATGGGAACATACCATCCCCATCAAAGGAGATGATGTCATGGAGCGCGTCAATATGGACGGCATCACAGCGGCCCGCAGTCCCTGAGGACGGACTGGGCAGTACTCAATCTCTTGATGAGCCGTATCAGCCAGAGATTGGGACTCTAAATCCTGTAATGGAGAACGCCGTACCGCCTCCATTGGCGGAGCACGCCGTTAAACCCTCCTCTGATGGACGATAAGACCTCTTCCAGCGCATCCTAAGATACAATGTGGAAAAGGATTCCAAGCATTCCGCTTGGTATCTCATGAAGTTGGAAGGGTATCCAGACCCCATTTGGACGGAGGCCTAAACTTCCCGCTTAAGCTGACGTCACGGTTCTGGAATCGAACCCGAGGATGCGAGCGACGCGAAATTTGCGCCGCAGCGCATCCAAATACCACTCCAGTAAAGTAGGCAGAGTGATATGCTCACTATTGCCCCACCCGAAGAGGAAACCAAAACCATCTCACCTCACAATAGGAGAAATACGCAGTAGTCGAAGTGTACTTCGCTCACGACACTCCTGCCCCGAAAAGGGGTCTTATGAGACCACAGTTTGCATCCCTCTTTGGAAAGGGGCACGCATCGCTCATAATGAAACCCTTCAATGCTGAAGACAAAGGCCAAGATCGAAACAGCTCAATGGTGGAGGTAACGACAGCCGGCCACAGCGCCTCAGGTCGAGGTTCTCCGACAGTCGCTGATGATAAAGCTCCTGCGAGGGGAAACGCGTGTATTATATCACCTTCGATGATGTAGGTACGGCGAACAGAAAATCATACATCAACAACTGGTTCGTCTACATTTCCCAACGCACGAGATCTCGCAGTACAATACACTATAGCAGTGGGGATTTGGACAAAGTACAATTAGAAAAAAACAGGTATGGTAATACACAATACTGCTTCAAACCTAAGCTTCGATGCAGTAACAACTCTGTGGTGAGATGTGGAACGAAAAAGACACACTGCTCCAGAACGTGAAAATCCCGCTGATAATACAGCACGCGCGCGAAAAGGACTGGAAACTCGTCGGAGGGAGGAACCAAGAAGTTGAAGAGCCCAAAATGGTTGGTAATACAGTTGGCGCGCGAAGAGGAAGTACAGCATTTCAGGGAGCGAAGAAGCCACGACAGTGAAAATCCCACGAATGGTTGGTAGTTCGGAATGCCGTGAACACTAAGCCTGAGAGGGAGGAACTACGAAGTTAAAATGCCGAAAGAGAGTCGATAATGCCACACGCACGCATAGAGGAAGCGTAAAACCTGAGGTTGAGGAATCCACGTAGGGTTGAAGGTAAGATACGTACACCGACTTCGGTGGGCCAAGACGCTCCGCCTGCGCAGACGAATGACCGAAAGGCACACCTAAGGAGGTGGATGTAGTACTACCATTTTCGGGGGTAGTCACTGCAGACCCCCTCTGCAGGTCAGCAGTCCTAGTGAGTTTTGTCACCCATTGCGGGGTAGAATTGATGCACATGTCATCTGTTTCAGGTTTGAGAAACCCCTAAATGGGTGTGCCTGCTGATAAATTCCAACAGAAAAGGCACCAACCCTATTGGGGTAGTTGTGACTTTCGAAACAGGCCCCATACGCACCAAAATACTTACCAGTTTCACACCTGTTGAGGCTACGTAAGTGAAAAGTATGGATTATTTGCACAAGTACTATTTTGGGAAAATTCTTTGATAAGTATGAATTGCACCACCTAGCGTCTTAGAAGGGCTGGGGCTGACACGACTCCTCTTACCAGAAAAATGTTTACTGGATACTGACACTACCCGTTAGAGTAGACGCACAACTCAGGACTCCTGTCATACAATATCCGCCACTCTTAAAAGGGATACATATTGAGGATACTTTTCGAACCTTACCATAAAACCTTCACCCATTTGGGAGAGGGGAACATCACGGGCACCTTGATTGGGTGCAGGTCTGATTATTTGTTCCATGACACAAACGCCACCTCCCCTCGTCTAT
>JAUBNZ010000988.1:0-13284 GCA_032355485.1 Bonnemaisonia californica
GTGACTTCGTCATACGCGGCGGAGAGAACGTCCTCCGTCGCGTAACGCGCAAGGAGAGTGTTGACGGCGTGGGCCCAACTGGGCTCTCTTCGCCGACCTTCCAACAGCGTGTGATTTCGTTGCGCAGCGATCAAGTCTGCCTTGGCGTCTCCCCGGAGGAACCAAGGTAACAACTTGACAGCTGCGCCTTCAAGTATGCCTTGGCGTCACAGGCATCGCGGAATTCAGCCAGGAACATCAGGACTTCGATGGCGTCTCGGTCATCGAAGTATTGAAGGCTTTGGTTGAAGGCTCGGATGTTTATGGCGAGCTTTCCCAGTCGCCGTAAGTCCGAGGGTAGCACTTGGCTTCTAATATCCTGCAGGAGGTAAAGCCTGTAGGACATCACCCGATCGAACGCTGGTTCCCTGGTCTTCAGGATCTGAAGACCAGGTTCCAGCGGTCCGATTCCGTACTCTCTTTCCACGGGCGCCCCTTCGGGTTCCTGTGGGCCGGGAGAAAAAGGATCTGGTAGTGGGGACTCAAAGTCCTCAGCGTGACGCGCCGCTGAGCCCACGTTCGCGCTCATCTGAGCGCGAACAGTTTCAGTTAATATAGTCCCAGCTAGGGCGTTTAATTGCTGGGACAACCGCCCAACGATGGTCTCGACATTATCCATCTGATTTTTGGCCACTGGGACCTTCTCAGCTTGCGTACTGATGTCGCAGGTTTGGAGGCGGAGCACTGCCGCCTGAAGGGTCTGGAGAAGCGTGTCAATTTTGTCGACACGTTTCTCCGGCCATTCCGATAGGGTATCCCAGGCACGTTGGCTGAACAAAGCTTCCGCTTCGTTCATCACGTCCTGTCGGAGTCCTATCAAAGTATCTTCCAGCATCTCCCTCAAGAAACAGTTCAGTTTTAACTCTGAATAGTGCTCTTGGATAGCTTCCATTTTTTCTTGGATGACTTCTTTGAGATTATCAAAGAGTTCATCCTCCATTTTCGTCCCTACTGCCTTCAGACGGCTGTCAACCTTAGCTTGCCAGTCACCAGGGGCCTCGGCGTCTCTTCGTGGAGGCATTTGATTCAGCCTCAGACCTTCCAAAAATTGGAAGTTCTAGGTCGGGATGCGGCTGTATTATTTACAGAAAGCGCCTTGGTACCCTCCGGATACTGGGTCCATAGTATCCGGTAGCAGTGAGGCGGGAGAGCGAAGTATTTCCTGTCGCTTCCGGGCTGGAAAGTACTGAGGCTGCTTCTCCCCTCTCTGGCTCGCCCGTAAGGGTGAGTCAGGGTGCTCGAGGTGGATCCCACTCGACCACGGCCGGCAACGGTCGTGGCGAAGGGGTCCATAGAGCGCTGCTGTGGATCGCCCACCGGCCTGCCTTTCCCCTTGAGGAAAGGTAGGTCGGGTTGGGGTTCACGAGGCACGGCCACGGGTGTGGTCGTGACGGTGGAAAGGGGTTTATAGGACGGATGGAACCTAACGGCGCAGCACGAGTGGAGCGTCGCACAAATGGCTGCTTGAGGTGGTCGTAGGGCAGTGAGGGCGACGTCGAACCACGCCAGTGCTAACCGAACCGCCGCCTTCCTACTAGAGGAAGGTAGTCGAGAACGGCGCGAGGCGTGCTGTTCCGCAAGTTGATTAGTAAGGTCAAAGGGGAGGTCTTCGCTGACTCTTTAGTTGTAGGATAGCTATTAGCTAATCCCTTAAATACTATTGTACATCCCTTTGCTTACACTACTAAATAAATACATAATTTAGGCCAATAGTACCGCCCTGAGGGGTGTGGCTGCGCAATCTGTATACGTGGGTTACAGAGAGCTGCACACACCACCCCCACCGCCCCCCTGTAAGGAGTGGCCGGTCGTTGGCTATGCGGACCATCCCGCAAGGGGTCCGCAGGCGGTAATGTAATGGGCGCCACCGACGATGGTGGTCCCTCATTGGCAGTTGTCGCAGATTCGGTTATGGGAGCTCAGTTCCGGCAGCACTGGCCCCTGGGGCACTAATGTGCCCCTCTGGGCTCAGCACTGTAAGCCGTCCTGGCTCCACGTACACACGTGTACCCAACGGGGTACACGTGGGTTCGGGGGAATCCAGATTCCGGCAGTCCGTGCTGATCTGGCCTGTAAGTCCCCGCTCCGGGCACGCGTGCACTGTAAGGTGCACGTGTGTCCCCGGAAAAATATAAATAATATAGCGCCCGTTCAGAAACGTCCTGCACGAGGGAGGCACGTAACTGTCGGGTCGTACCCTGCGCCGTGCGCCTCTGAGGTTACCACGACGCGGGGCCCAGTAGCCCCAGCCGCATATGGCTGGGTATTACAGCTTCGAGCGACGAACCTTTAGGGATTTCTTCTTTTTACCTTTGCGGCCAGGCGAGGACTTCTTACAGCGATGGGCAACGTCTGCCTCATCTTCCGTTGTCGGGGGAGTGGATCCGGCGCCCTCGTCGCAGCGCTGGGATCGATTTCCACCAGGGATTACAGGGAAATAACCGGCACGGTCCCCGGCTGGTGCGGATATTTCCCCGGACGGTAAAACAGCTTGGACCACTTTTGGTATCTGAAGCTCCTTACGGAACCCCGGGAGGTTTTCGGACAGGTCTTGTAATTTCATCTTCATCAGCTCCTGACGGATCAACACCCTTAGTGGATTATCCGAACGGTCATCCAACACTGCATCCTATATGACATCGCGGATTTCTCCGCGGCAAAAGGCGGAAAATTGGCCGGGGTCATTCGCGAGTGCCCATTCCACGGCGTTGGGGACTCGACGGTCGACGCACTGCTCTACCCATAGGGGGGGTCCGTTTGGTGGTCGTTGGAAGTTCTTGGCGCGGTTGATCTTGCAACTCCGGAGCGGTCGCCGCGTGTTGCGACGAAGTTCCCGCGAGGGTTTCTCGCAGGATGCGCTCCTGGTTTTCGACTGGAGTCCGTAGGTTAGATTTCTAGCTTGGTGTCGCTGGGCGATCCGCTTGGGGAGTGAAACCCGGTTTACGGTCTGTCAAATTTCTTCTCGGTGTAAGGGGACGTTGTTTTTTATATTCAACTCTCTCCCACCCGATTCGGTCGGCGTGTACGCCTCCTCCGTTCACGGTAATAAATCCGAAACGGTTCTTCTTCGAGCGGTAACTTGCTGCGCCGTCCACGGTCTGGAGCGACGTGTTCTTGAATTCCGAAAACGCTACTTTTAAACAGCGATTCTAGGTCGGGAGACAATTTTAGTACAAAACGTCCTGTTGGAATGTAGAATTTCAGTAACCGCGAGAGGGGGAGGGACGTTCCGAGGGAAAGGGGGCAACACAGGGATGAGGCTAGTTGAATGGGCGCGCGAGTTGGGCCGGACGGAGATGAAATTCCGAGCGGGAGTCGGTAGCATGTAGACTAGTTTAGGGCAGAAGGGTGCTTACCTCTTTATCTTCTTGGGTTTGCCACGAGCAACTTGGTTAAGTATGCTCGCGGCTTATGCACCCCACTACTGTAAGCTAATTACTCTAATTCTATTATCTTCTAGTTACTTTCTAAATTGCGCTACCGTATTTCGGAATATCCACGCTAGCCACTCCGGGACAGGGTGTCCGAGGTGACAGTACAGTACGCCTTGTAGGACTCGCCGCTTACCTCGCTGGACAGGTCTCACATGTGGACGCCGCCCAGTGCGCTATGACTGCCACGTGTACAGAATACCGGGGCACCTTCTTAGCCCACCAGTTAATGGGAGTGATGCACGAGATTGTATCAAAAGTTCATGCATTTGGGTTTTTTAACCACGTGAAGCACGTGTGCGCTTTTGCAAAAGTCACAGTGAAATGACTGCTCTAAAATGTCATACTTCACCATAAAAGGTCATAAGATTTAAACGGATTTTGTAAAACGCAGTCCTTACTGTAAGGCATTTAGTGAAATCTTTAATTTGAGTTGCAGAAATACCGTTTTGTAAAGCATCTAGTGCCTGTTTCCAAACATTCAAAGTACCCCTTTCGGCATTGGGGTCATTAGGTGACCGTGTAATTCCACCTCTACACGCGTCCTTTTCGTTTGATCTGTCTGCTGGCCCACCCCGTTAGGGGATTATTAGATTTGCAATGCATGAAATGTCCTGCAACTCCATTTCGTGAAAGGTTGGAACAACTAACCTGATAAGGTGCCTAGTAAGGAGGGGCTATAGTTCCTACCCTCGAAAATGGGTGGTACTACATTTCTTCTAATTGGTATAGTGACTTGAGTTGGAGGAGCGTATCGTCGGCGAACAGTTTTCCAGATGGTCTCCCGATTGATCTTTTCATTTTTTTGCATCAGATTATTTGCCAATGTACCAATTTAGAGGTTAAGTATTACTTGTTTTGTGGGGTCCCTGTGGGAAATTCCCTCGTGTTCTGACGTTTTTGTATGGATGGGGTCACCAACTGTTGAGATGGTCACTTGCTTAAGTACCAGGAGGATTATCAACGCCATTTCTTTGGGAAATTTCTCGTAGCATTTAGTCATCAGCCTTCTCCCGGACCCTGTGTCGTATTGGCTCTTTAGATCCAGCACCGCGAGTTAGTTGTCCCCTTTTTGTATTGATCCTTTTGCTTGCAGGATCGCCATATTTGTGCTTAGTCCCGGCTAGAATGCAAACTGCATGCTGTGTGTGATGAAATTCTGTCTGACGAGCATTCCCAGGGCTCTTTGTACGTTCTTCCTGGCATGCGAGAATAGGGGGATCGGGCGATCGTGTTCTGAGGTTCTGTGGTCATTCTTCTTGGGTGTGGGAATCAATGTGTCTTTTTCCCGCTGGGTAGGGGTTGTTGTGTATCTACCACATGACTGGTACGTCTTCAGGACTGTCTCTGCCCATACATCTGTTTTTATTGAATTATCTTGCTATGGACGCCGTCTTGCCCTGGTGCTTTATCCCGGGGGTCAGATGTATGACTTTCTTGATCAGATGGCGGAAGCTTGGCGGTGTTAGGTGTCGGTGAAGGCGGGCACCTCGATTCCATGTGGGATGTGAAGTCGGCGAGGTTTAGCCGTTCGCCTTGTACTTTGGAGCCTGACTCGCCTTGTTTCTCCCTTTTGTGTTGTGCTTGGATCTCTTTCGCATTGGACGACAGTGGGCGCTTCTGCAGTTCCTCTTGTTCCTCTGTCTTATGTCAGTTTTTTCTCGCTCACACTTGCAGTAGGGCCTGCGCAAGCACTGCAGCCCTAACCGCACTGTCGAAGGTATAAGTACCCACCTCGCGCCGCGCTGCATACCCATCGGAAATAGGCAGGTCTATGTATAGCGGTCAACCTGGAGTATATTCATCATCAAACCACACTAATAAGACAAGATTCCGTTTTCCTCCACTTCTTGCCCCTACCTATCTCCCTCTTCCGGCGTGCCCAAGATGTGCCCAACACCGGACTGGTCGAAAATCTTGAATGATGACGCCGTTGTGGAAATTATTACTTTTACACATTCTTAAAGTAATCAACCAACCGGAGCACTTCGCACTACTCCCTTACGCACAAAATACGTTAATCACTTGCTCGTTTAGACGTTTAGACCGACCGTTACTCTCTAGAAGCAGTTTGGCTGGGGTGCGATTTGAGTGCTCTCGTTGGGCGGAGATATACACATGGCCGGCGTCTGAGCCCCCTCGAGTACACCTACTGTTACATTTGGCTCCAGACACATCGCCAAAGAGAGCGTCGAGAAAATTCATAGAAAAGAAGGGGCCAGGTAGAAACAAACTAAAGTCAAACGCAGAGAGTGAGTGCATTAGAAAAACTGAGAAGTAAAGCCAAATTTTAAATGTATTTATTGCTTTACCGTGACTATTTCCAGCTGCTACCACCTACCAAATTTCGGTCAATATCTAACACGTCTACCTCAACCTGGGGTACGTCCATATCGGACGCTGTTTCATTATAACTTTCAACGTCATCATCATCATACTCAGAGTTCCAGCTCGGATCATCCTCGTCTTGGGAAACCCCGCTTGTAAGACCATCATAAAAATATGAGGCTTTCCGGTATTTTTCTTCCTCCTTGAGTGTTTGGTTGACATAATTTCCAAACATTTCTTGATTGAAATTAATTATTTCAGCCTATGTCAGTGATTTCACTTGGGCCAGGTTGAATTTCAAATTTTCTGTACCCACTGCCCTCTTAACCATGGCTCACATCATTTCCATATGATTCAATTCTGGATGTGCAACTGGTAGGAATAAAATTTTGATATTAAAATCCCCGACGTAAATTTATCAGCAAGCTCCTGTACCACGTACTTGAATGATGGATGACACTTCCGCGCTTCTTCTATCAGTTGCGCTTTTGTTTTAACTTTTTACCATAATATTGGCCATTCTTAATTCAATGGGCCGTTCCAACGCTTGATTGCACCAATGAGCTCCTTCTTGTTCCATGCAGTAGTTGGCTTCCGAGTCTCATTTGTGACCATAGTACGATATATAGCACAGTCCAGTACGCGTACACATTTTCGACCAATAGCGCGCATCTTGGGGAATACAGTATCCTCAAGCCACTGTAAGAACACACAGCTGTTCATCTTAGAATGGTAATCTGGATCTCCACTCTTGCGCCCCGTGAACATTAAAAATCCTCCATCCCAGAGCCATGTCTCAGCCGACCCAGTATGAAACAAAATAGAACAGTCTCCTGTCCCAGATGGAACCCTGTACTCCACATCTGCTGCACTTACTGTTACCGTGTTTTGCCAGATCCTATTCTGAGACATATTTTTGAATACCCATGTCTCATCTTACCACAATATAGAATAGCCTTCGCTACGGTAGTATCCAACCCATTCCAGATATTTTTCACGCATCAGCACCACGTCTGCTCGCTCCCTTTTATAAGCATAATGGTTAAGCCGAGTACGGTATGCGAATCCATTTTAAGCATAAATCTGCGAAGCGTCTCTACCAATCAATCAAACGTCGGTTTATCGTCCTATCCTTCGAACGCATCAAATATCCCAGCGGAAAGCCTTTCATGCAGCATTGATAGAGTAGGGAGCGTTTGGTCGTCAATTGTCATATCTCTCATCAAAAGCCGGATGATTGGACCAAATCAGGCTGGAACAGAAGATTTCTTACTCCGCTTTTCCACTGATGATGGAACAGGGAATGCGTCTACTTCTTCCTATGTCCGAATAGAGCATACGGTCTTATGAAAAACACCAGTCGCTGCACATGTCCTGTCCAAAACCCTCTGTCGACCAATTTTGACACCTTCAAATCGTTCCACCGTGAAGAATCTGCGCACTTCGTATATGAGCTGGGCAAATGGAGGCGTTATGACAGGGTGACGAGTTAAGCGCTTTGCAAGACGCCTGGGGGGTTGGAAGCTGATGGAGTGGACCTAGCATTTGAAGCGTTTGGGGAATTTTATGAGATGGAAGAGGATATATTATTGGAATTCGTTGCGGGCTAGATGTTTTTGAGGAAGGTGATTTGGAAAGATTTTTCTGAAGGGGTTGCGCCCACCTCTTTTATATATCTGCATTCGACCTCATTACTTTCTACACATGTACTTTGCCTCCACGCTCCTTACATAGTCCACATTGCACCCTGTTCCAATAATTATTTTTCATAGCTGTCATAATATGTGTATACTGTGACGGATTCCATCAAGACAACAGCGGTTGCCACCAGGTGAAGACGCACTGTAAATTGAAGATTTTTAATCAAGGACGTATTATGTTGTAGGCATCCATATTTTACTGTAAAAAATAAAGTACAGTGCTGTCCATAAATATATCCTTTTGAGTTAAAACTATTAAATCGACAATTCCTGATGAAATTTAGGGATTTTAGTAACTTCAGCTCGTTTTTGCTTCAACATAGTGTTTCATAATGGTAGCCATTCTACAAAGATGTACCACTATCCTACCACTAAAATTAGTATCTCGATACTAATATAGGCCCTACTGCAGCAATTCTCCTCCCCTCCCTTGACACGTGCTCAATTATACCAACAGGATCATGGGCAGAGGTAAGCCATTGGCGAAAAGGGAGCTGTTATCAATCATGCGCCTCAGCGGGGAACGGTTGACACCAGCCGCAATTGCACGCAAAATTAAGGACGATCCGAAGACTATAGCGAACTTCCTACGCGATCCTACAAGGTACGGTACGGTACGAAACGGTGACCTGGTCGCCCGCAAATCCTATGTATTGCTGACAGGAGAGGGATTAAGCGTGAGCTATCGAAGGAAAGCGGATCTTGCAGCAAAGGGGCAATCTGGGAATCACGGCAAGCCTTCAAACTGTCTGGAGGGAGCTCAAGCGTCAGGGAATTTTCAGGTATGAAGAAATGAAGAAGAATTTTTTTCTGACTGATGAACACAAAACTAGACGTGTGACATTGTGTGTAATGCACACGCATTGACTGGATGAGTGGAAAAATGTGATCTTTTCCGATGAAAAGAAGTTCAATCTGGATGGTCTTGACTGCTGCAAATTCTATTGGCATGATCTACGCAAGTCGAAGAAGGAATTTGCCCCCCGTCATTCTGGTGGTCAATCTTTCATGATATGGGCCGCGATTTCTCATACTGGGAGGACTGAGATTGCATTTATTGAATGTAAAATGGCTCTGCTCGATATACAGAAGGGTTAAAAGGGTTTCTGCTACCGTATGCCTACTGTATTCACGGCGATTCTTTCATCTATCAACAAGATAATTCATGGATCCATGTTTCTGGGGCCATGATGCAGTGGTTCGAGACTTTAACAAATGGATGTTCGGCAGTGGCCCACCAGATCGCCTGATCTCAATCCAATTGAGTACATTTGGGGCATACCGGTACGCATAGTTTATGCTAATTGGATGCAATTTCAGTCAATTGTCGATCTGAAGGACTGTATCAAGCAATGCTTGCACGCCATCGATTCCAATGTAATCAAAAATCTCATTGGATCAATGCAGGGGCGTTTCATAAGCATGATACAGTCCAAAGGGGCCAAGATAGACTACTAGTCACTACTTAAGACAACTCGCATTAGATAAAGGATATGTTTTTGAAACACTTCTGGTGGTTACGGATTTCTAGAAACTTAATTTTATAGGAATACTGCACAGATTTGGGCCTTTTATGTAGTATTAGGAAAAAGGATATATTTTTGCAACGGACTATATGCGGGCACGCAGGGGTAAGGGCGGTTAAGGGGGATGTGTGGGCTCGCAGGGGCACGGGTAGCTGCATGGACATACGTGGGCACCCTACCATGAGTAGCTACGCGGAGGTACGAGTGGATACGGGAGCACGGGGGGCAGGCGGGCCTGGGTCGGCACGCCGGTACAGGGGATTGTGGCAGGCAGGTATGGGTGGCTACGGGGGAACAAGTAGGTGGTGCACGGTTGGGCACGAGGCCACGGGCAGCTACGAGGCCACATGTGAGTACGCGCAGGCACGGGTGGCTACGGGGCCACATGTGGGCAGGCGACCACGGGTGGGAAGGTTGAGAAACTGGTGTTTGCGGAGACACGTGTGGGCACGCAGGGGTACAGGCGGCGGGGTACAGATTAGAAGGAATTAAATATGCAAAACCAATACAAAGACGCTGTGGGCGGAGCCCTCAACGGAGCCACTAGTATTAACTAGCATTAAACTAACCATAACTAAACAATTCCATTACAGTAACCCTATATTAAGTGCTTACTGGAAAGCACTTCCACACGATTGTTGGAGTGCCGCCGTGTAGCAAAGACCCGAAACATGCGCCGTGGCCTGAGCCAGGTACCTGAAAATAAATTCATATTATGCTAAAGAGCCAAGCTTATGACTATATGTGGTGCTGCCTCGAAGATACGCCTTCATCTGACGTTCCATCTGATGGCACTGCAAAAACAGACTGCCATCATTTCAGTCTGTTTTGTCTGGGACAACGTGTTGAATGGCAGTCTGTTTTGTTCGGGACAACTTGTTGTATTGCAATTTGTGTAGTTCGGGACAACGTGCAGTCCAGGGCAACACAGACCGCCATCAGATTGTTAGGTGAGGCGTTTTGTCCGGGCATCGCTGGAGACGATGCAATGAAAAGTTTACGCATGGCGATTTATGAAAACTTGTCCCGACAAGACTTCCTGTCTCGATCCAGAGCAATGCAACCTGGAGTTTTGAAAAACATTTTTTACCGCCCTCGCCTTGTGCTGTTATCAGCACTGTTGACCGCACCTCTCGCCACCTGTATTGCAGCAGCATCCTGCCAGTTCATGAGTAATTTATTCTGCCCCTTGGGCTCCTCGTGCACCTCTCTGGAGTTCCCCTCCCTGGTCCGCCATATATTACTACATGGCCTTTTTCTCCAATTTTTGAGACAGGTTGCTTCAAGTAGATACAGTATTTATCAAACCAGCAACTTGTGCACTATTGTGCAACTGTCCAAATACACCCCATGTGGGTACAGTTAATGGCCTATAATTTATAGACTATAAACCATGATTTGGGCATGTGCTGTAGTCGGAATGGTAATATTTCATGGTTCTTACAAGAAATACGACCATTCAACTTGAAAGACTTTAGTCAGATACAACTGCCCAAACCAAAACTACGAAGGTAGATATGAAACACTTGTTTGGTGAATTTGGTTTACTCTCCGTGCAGGAGGCAAACCAAATAGGCCTAAGAGCCGTTATTAGGACAAACCTGTTTTTTTGTGTAATCAGCAACACTGCGCAGTGCTATGTATTAAATTTAAAAAAGTGGGTTTCTATCTACTTGGAATTATTGATGTGTACTTTAGGAACAGTTGCGAAAGTGGGCCGACGTTGACCACTCAATAATATGCCTTTGGGCTCTAATGGAATGGCATCTCCCGAAAACATCGTGAGGGCCTTCTCGTTTCTAAATCTGAGGAAAAACGAAGCAGTACATTCCAGATAGTAATGTAACGCCAAAAGGCGACGGTAACACAAAGGATAAACATATACAAAACGCAACATCAACGCCTTCTCAACCGAAGTTTTCCTCTCTGAAAACAAATCGCACATTGCAACCATAACTTCTCAATTGTCCCACATCAGAAGTAGAGTTCAATCTCAAGTCATCCACGAGAGTATCATCTGGCGTCGCTTCAAGATAGGCTCCACGAAGGTTACTCATAATCTCCACCTTGCGAATACTCTTCTGGACTGCCCGACCCATCGGATGCGGTCCGCAGAAAAATACACCGATTTGCACTCGGCTTGGTGACTCCAGTGCAATCTGAGTGAATAACGAATCCCACTTTGGCCTTCCAGCGTTCGCAGTCGTAATGAACTCTTCAGAAGCTCCCATGTCCTCCTTCTTTTCCCGGGTCACATACCTATGCAGACATAGCTCTGTGCCATTGGCAAGAGGGTACAGCTCATCTCGTAGCCATTTATCGTCACTTCCCCGTGGTGTCGTCCACACAAAGTCCACGTCCGGAATAGATTTGTTACATTTGCAATTACAATCACATTTTCCATCATCCAACAGAGTGCGTGAGCCAATAGATCGGTACATGCGGGCAGCGAGGAGGAAAAGCATGGTAGGAATAAGTAGAGTGAAGTGGAAGAAGATCAGCTCAGCCGGTGGGGGATGCCCTGTCCATTTTCGTAGACCTCCAGTGTTCGATAGAACACTGAGAGGAATGAAAACAAAAAAGTCCACACATCTCCAAAAGCGATTAAAGAATCGCATGCCCATGTAGCTAATTTCCAGTGCAATGGTAAGAGTGAGCACAATTGTAAGGACTATTCCGAGGCATGTGTCGGCGGCGACAACCCAAGTCACTTCAATACGACTACCACCAAAGTTAAGCTGTCCAAGGTCAAAGATTGACATGACACACGTAAGGATGATTCGTGTGATGAGGGTCAAGAGCAAGGCCATCATCACACGTGTTGTGTGCAGGAAAGCGAGGACTTTCGACCTCCTCTCGTATAAATGCGCCAGCTTTTGACGAGCACGTTTACGGTGACTCGACACTGCTTGATGCTTGCGGAAGTTGACGCTATCCATGTCAATGATGTAGCTCCGATCATCCGAGAAACCGGATTCGGTTTGAACAGAAGACTTAGAATTCCCTTCAGTGTCTGACGGAGCTATTTTGGGGGAAGATTCTACTTCAGGCTCGGGCAGCTTTTGATGAGCCTGCTGTCTCCTTGTTGCGTCCCCTGTTTCCATGAACTCAAAAGGGGGATCCTCTTTTGTCCTGACCCTTTCGGATACAGTCCTCCTCACTGTTCTTCCCATTGCATCCGGGGCTCTTGGAAAGCTGAGCTCGGAGTCCGAAATTTCAGTTGAAGAATCCTCGTTGGTCGTAACCTTCTCTGCATTAGATGCGGACATTCCAAATTTGCATGAATGGCCAGAATTTTCATCAACGGCCGGACATCCGAGTCTCTTCTCTCCAGTGAGATTAAGCATGTCAACCACGTACTGCCTTCTCTGCTCTTCGGCCTCATCAACCGGGGTATTGTCATCAACTTCGGTGTTGACGTCATAAAGCGATGAAATGGTCTTTCTGATACGTTTCTCAGTCTGGTACATCCCCTTGAAGTAATTTATTCTGTTCTTTCGGACTGACTGTTCCATCTCCGTATTGAGGTGGTGGAGATGTTTCGCGATGGCTGCAAAAGGAGTAGAACCAACACCTCCAGAAATGAGCACAACACGTTCATATCCCTTGACATGCTGAGCTGGGGCACCATACGGACCACGAATCTGAACCATTAGAGGCTCGGTAACATCCCCTTGTTGGCGGGCCTCGAAGGCTTCGCGGAGAGTCATAGTCCAGTTTCCAAGCGCTTTGATGAAGAAGACAATCGATTCCTCGTGTGGGGCACTGGCAATCGTGAATGGATGCCACTCGCTACTAATAGCCGGTACTAGGATCTCGGCGTACTGACCAGCTCGAAAATCGAAAGGACGAGGTACGCGAATTTCGAGAATATCGCTTCCCTTCAACGAGGAGTGCTCACTGGACAGTGAAAGATGCGCGTTGGAGATCTTAAATCGGCGTACGAGCCTGTCTATTATATAGACAATAATGGGTCCGGTAATCCATTTATAGGTCTCCGGGACTGTTCGATACATTCCGTGAAAGATCAAAATGACGAAAAAAAAGAATGCCCCGATCATATGGACGACGTAAAAGAAACGAAAGTGATTCTTTCTGTTGGGCGGCAGTGCTGTAACGAACATGACAACAAAAACGATGAGAAGGATTGCTCCTGTTATTGCACTCATATTGAAGTTCCAGATACCCCCGGACCACTGGTCGTAGGCAATAAGCCATGTAAGGTGGAAGGGAACGTGAATTAAAAGAGCACCCGCAATG
>JAUBNZ010000989.1:0-13283 GCA_032355485.1 Bonnemaisonia californica
GGTCATCCCGCCGTCGGGAACGGAGGGCACCCTATCCGGCAGATACACCTCGGACCCGACCCAATTACCATCGTCCTTCGCGGGCTTGGCACTACCAATCGCCTACCGGGGATCCGCTCCACCCGGCAGTTGGCGCCGGTACCACCACTCTACGTCCTCTGACAAACGCCACCGCTCTCGCGCCACACGCCCGTTTGGCAACCGGCATATGCTGCCCACACGCTTACGGGCCGCCCGGGCCGGTTTCGGCAGAACATATCCTTCAGTTGATCTGGGCGGAGGTCCCTGGAATTTTGCAGCAGGCCCAAATGATCGCCGACGCTGCCGTCTCGGACGCGCTCTCCAGCCTTCCGAACCAGATCACGGACCAGGTCCGTCCCCCCATAGACGCAAGCCTCCCTCAGGCGGTGGCCTGCGCCGTCGAGGAGTCTACCACGGGAGTATCGGCAACTACTCACCCCCGCCCTTCACGGAGAGCCTCAACCGCAACCCGGTGCCTACCGAACTACATGGGTCACCCGCCCCACGGATCCAATCGAGCCCGCCCAGTTCATGAAAATTATGGATCACCATGAAAACCGCGGGGGCCAGACAGGGAAAACGTTCAGGGAGGTCAGCTATTCCCTGGCCTATCAAGGTATCGAGGAGATCACTTCCCTTAATGAACTCTTCATTAAGGCGCTGCCTTACAGAACCTACCGTCTCCAAGATATCAGCCCAAAGTTTGACGCACACGCCGCGAGTGATTTGGCCGAATTATCTAAACGCGTCCGTCATTCAATGCACACCGACGCCTCCACCAGAAGGGACGGGATAGAGATCCTAGCGTTCTGGAAGAACTTGAAACGCGCCTGCGACGAAACGGGCGTTTCTAAAGGCTGCTTCCTGCCCCTCCTCCGCTACTTCCTCGACGGGGAAGCCCGTGAGACATTCCTGACATACGTCGGCCAAATTTCAGGGGCTCCCGCCCGGGTATCTACTCAGATACCACATACCTGGAAACCGTTCAGTGGCTCCTCTTAACGTACGCCCACGAGGGCGATGTTGCAAAGGCATACCGCGAGGGATGAAACGTGAGCCAGGAATTGAAGAAGAGCGAGGAACAATTTGCCTTCCGGCTTCGGCGAAAGGCAATCCGATGCGGTGACGCACTTGCGGACCGCCCCTTGGTGTCGATCTTTGTCGACGGTCTCAAGGACTAAGCACAACACTTCGTTGGGGACGCGCGGGCTCTCGCAATCCTAAGCTCATATTTAGGGAAGTTGTCTAGATGGCTCAAAGTTACGGGGATACCCATCGCGCGAGCCACCCCATCCCCAGCGGGAAATACCTCGTCAAGCGATTGGCGCTAGTCATGGAGCCTCAGACCGACGGACTACAGGTACTTGCTGTTCAAACCGGCCCAGCGAGGGGAAAATTCCAGGTCCCATCCACCCCACTTCGCCACGAACCGACCGCACTGCCGTACATCCCTCTGGTACGAGCCAGCAGGCCCCAACCGCCATCGGGCTTCCCGACGCCGAGCGGCTCATATGCCACCACACCGGAATCGAGTTCGACCTATTACGTTCGCATCCCCTCTCCCGCGAACTGTCGCTGCGCAGGGGACACTCCTACCGGGACTACCCTACCCGGTCGGGGTCCAAACGCATGCTCCGTGCTTCCTACGCCCGGTCGCGGGGTCGCAACGATCCACCAGACTCCTTCCGCACGGCCACTATCCGGTCCCTTATTTGCCGCGTATTCTGGCACGTCATGGTGCAATGCCCTATGTTAACAGAAGAGCAGCGCTCCCAAATGCAGGATTTACATTCGAATGCCCGGTTCTCGGCCGGTGAGTTGAACCTTACGCGTAACTTCCAGGTGTATTCGATCGATGGTGGCCCATCGGACAGCATCAACGACGTGTATCTTGACCAGGAAACGGTGCCCCTCGACATATCTCCGCCCATTCAACCCCACCGGCCGTTCGACACTGGCCCCTGCACCACCCTGGCGCCCCCGCCACCGGTGCCCCTCTCCTAAAACGCCCGGGAGGATGCACAGCGGGTGAGATACATCCTCCGACAATTAGTACTGCCGGAGATGGTGCGCAAGCACGGTCGTCAAAAATGCTGACTATAGGTCGCGACATATCCCACGTTCTACCCAAACCGGCCGATTCCCGCGTACTGCGGAACTTCGTATCGAACTACAAGCTGGAGGCCAAAACTCAGGAACGACAGCAACTCTACCTTCTTCTTCTACTCCGTCCTCCACTCGGGTGCCCGACCCTGCCTGTTTTGAGCGAACTCCCTGCCTTCGGGTTGTCAGGACCTTAACATCGAGGTTACCCTCGGCTACATTCTAGTCGACGCGAACGAAAATCGGCTAACGCCGAATGAAACGATTCTGATCTTTCTTCAGGTAGGGCCCCAGGTATACGAGCGTTGGATCTTAATCGTCGGGAACTTCTCCGTACTATGCATTATAAGTTGCGACTTCATAGACAAACACGTCAACGCTATCTATCCAGATAAACAGAGATCCATCGGAATGCAAAACAACCAACAGATATTTGTGACACCCCTCGCAGGGAAGAGCGAAACACTACCGCTGGCCCCCGCCCCTGAGAGCCGTCTTGTAGGAAAAATCGCCGATTGTCCGAGAATAACGTCGCCGGATGTGGGGAAGGGTCGGGAAAGGTACCCATACCTAGTGAGTCCGCCAAAACTTGCAGATGCTGACTGGCATATAAGGAACACGTGTACCAGGCCCGGGGTCGCGCACAGAAATTCAATTTTTAGTTTTCAGCTACGTTAGTTATGATATGACACTAACGTCGGTCACGTGTAGATTTTAGTCACTTAGGACCACAAAGGCCAAGTGACCCCCGCAGGACCAGTTGAGGTCCTGTAAGTTATACTTCTTAAGTAACCATTAGTGTTGCTTCCACAGTACAGTAAAGAGTCAGCAGACTCAGGGTCAGAAAGCAGAGGTCGAGTTTGACAGCCCAACATACCGTCAGCGTGCTCGCTTTGTTCCTTTTCCCCACGCACTAACGCACACTTGCAACTGTCCTAACTCCCCGTGGCCGATCTCAGTCTCTCTGTCCTCAACTGTTGCGTGTCCCAGGACCTGAAAACCCCTTGGGGACAAGTGTCCCTCTGCACATAAGCTCCGATGAGCATCTATCTCCCTAGCTTAATAGCCTCCGGTGGGTATTGATTCCGCTCTACGACGCTACCGCTACCGCTGGAGACTTGGCCTCAAACTCCTTCACCGTCTACGTTGCTTCCTTTACACACCGCCGTGTTCAATCAAGACTATCCGAACTCCGTGGAGCTGTCGGTCCTACCCGGTTTACACCTGTACGACAGCTGTCGAAACTACTCTCTAGTCACTTACAGAGGGGGTAGTTTTGTCCCACACGTCCCAAACCAAAGCCCGCCAAAATTGGAGTTGCCCATCATATCACCCTGGAGCCCGCACAAGTTACCTTTGTGCCGGCGACGAGCCTGGTCTCCAGCGTTCACGTCTTGATACCCAAGTAAGACCTCCTCCGCGGTCGCATGTTCCAGATGGCGAATGGAGTCGCGGTCCTCACGAAGAACAAACCATTTCTGGTATCCCTATCGAACGTCTGGACGCGGAAGTGGGCCCTAGCAAAGATCAAAGTCCTCCGTACCGTGGCGGGGATCTCTACGAGCTCCATCGCGACCCACGACATAGAGGAGATCACAATCTCGGGCCCCCTCCCCCGACACCAAGCGCACACGGCTACACAGCCCGGAAGGGAAACGTAGTCTCCCCAGGAACCCCCGTACCACCGCCCTCGGACCCGGACGAAATGTAGGAAGGTAAAGTCTGCGGGACCCCGGTAAAGGGGAAGGTCAACCCGGTATTGCATGAGAAGATCTTCACAATGCTCCCCAAATACGCCCCCATTTGGGATGGCAACCTCTGAGAAATTAGGGAGAGCGAATATCGTATCAACCTATACGACGGTACGCTGCTAATCCACCTGGCCAGTTATCGCGCCGGACCCGTATCACAAAGCGTGACCCGCGGACAAGTGGAGAAGAGGATAAAATCTGGGGTCATCGAGCTTTTGATATTCGAATGGGCTACCCCTGTGGTCGTCGTTCCCAAGAAGGACAGGTCATCCCTGTTCTGTGTGGACTACTGAAGGTTAAATCGCGCCACAGTGAAGGACTCCTACCCGATCCGACGCATGGAAGATTTTATCGACTCGCTGGGAGACGCTAAAATCTTCTCCAGCTTGGACTGCAATTGCGGCTATTGGCAGATCCCCGTCCGACCGGGCGAGCGGGATAACACTACCTTCACTTCACATTGTGGCACATTCAAGTTCGAGCGGATGTCTTTCGGGTTGACCAACGCCCCGGACACCTTCCAACGCGGGCTAGCCTTGATTCTGGCTGGTGTCAAATGCCAGTTCTGCCTGTTTTATCTGGACGACGTAACCATCTTCTCGGAAACAGAGGAACAGCATATTGAGCACTTGGAGACGATTTTTAGCACGTTGGGTGCCGCAGGAGTGTCCATTGAGTCCTCAAATACGGAGTTCTTCCGCCGGAAGGTCAGTTACCTGGGCCCAGTGCTACGGCCGGGAAAGCTTTCGGTCCCGGCATCTATCGCCCATGCAGTCCGGAAATCGATGTACGCACATACCAAGACACAGCTTCGGGGGTTCCAAGGCACGTGCAATGCGTATTGCCAATCGGCCCAACGGTTCGCGTTCCTCGCAGCCCTGTTCACGGCCCTCCTCGGCAGGAACATGGTGACAACCTACCCCCGGATTCTTCCGAGCAACTCGTCGCCTTTGATAAATTGAAGATACGGCTCATTTCCCCATTGTCCTGACACTTTCGCGTGACGGTTACCCATGCATCCTAGACACCGAAGAATCATACGGCGAGATTAGATGCGTCTTTCGTCCGCAGCAGCAAGGAGGACCCAAAACTGCACCTCCCCATTGGGTACTGGAGTCGTACACTAGTTAGCGCGAAACTCATTTACTCGACCACGGAAAAAGAATTCCTTGCAGTAGTATGGTCGGTCTTGTTATTCAATCCCTACCTTGAACGGCGGACACTCACGGTCGGGTCTGACCACGACGCACTCCAATGGATCCTCAACCTCACTTCGGCCGAAGGTCGTTTCACGCCGTGGAGGCTACGTTTGTCCGAATTTGACTTTGAAGTCAACTACGCCCGGGCCACAAGCACTACATGGCGGACGCACTCTCGGGATTGGATGAAGAGGGGGCGGACGAAAGAGCATTGGACGATGAAATTCCCTGTGACATGGTCCAACGCTCGGACGGTACGGACAGCACCTACAATCTTTGAAGTTTGGACGCTACCCCTTCAATAGCCCCGAATTCCTCAAGGCCCCTGGAACGTGGGGGCGTCCCTCCCCGTTTCGGGGGGCCGTGTTACCCAACCGGTCATCTTTTTGACGGCGCCGCCCATTGCAGACTTTCGTCTGTCGTGCTGTCGCACATCTGAAGACACGAACACGTCCCCAGTCTTGTGGATACCGACCGGCGAGGAAGCGTTCATTACTACCTCAGAGTGGCTAGCAGAGCAACGCCTGAACGCTTTGTGACAGAAAAAGACCTTGGTGGTGGCCAAAGGCAAGGGCGGAAACTTCGGTGTGAACCCGCAAGGGATTCCTATCCGTACGTCCCCGCAAGATAACCTGAACCATGTCTTCGTCCCCTCCTCCCTGCGATCTCGTCTGCTGCGATGCAATCACTATTCGCCCAGCGCAGTTGACCCTGGGATACGCCGTATATATGAAACTCTGCGAAAGCACGTCTACTCGGCTCACCTCACGTTGGATGTGGAGAACACTGTCTACAATTGCGAATCAAGCGCACACAATGCCATGTCCTTGGTGAAGCACACGAACCTGCTGAAACTATTCCCGGCGGAACAACCGCTGCAAAGCATGGCTATTGGCCTCTTCAGGCCAATCGAGGCAACGACCGGAAAGAAACGCTTCATAGTGTTCATTGCTGACCGATACAGCAAACTATGCTGCTTCGTAGTACTTTCTCGGATAACTGCTATGGCAGTCGTGTAGGCGTTCTGTACGCATTGGGTGTTTATTTACGGGCAACCCAAGACATTGCAGTCAGATAATGATCCTCAATTTAAATCCAAGCTCTTCCAGGGCACCTGTCCTATCCTAGGGGTCCGTAACTTGTTCACTGCCAGGTACCACTCGTAGAAGAGTTTTCAGCTGGAAAGAATGAACCGGATGCTTCTGGGAATGCTACGCCAGCTACGAAAGCGATCACCGAAAGTCGTGGGAAGAGTACCTTGACACGCTCGCCTTTGCATACAACTGCTCTGTGCACTGCTCCACGAATACGTCACCTTTCGAGCTCACCCTCACCAAGTACCCGGTCCAACTCACCACGGAGAACGTCCACCTCGTCCCTAGCTCACTCTTCGGGCGCTCCGATTTCTTTTAGAAGTTACAGAAGACGTACCCGAAAGCGTCCCACTCCCTGGCACGCGCACAGGAGCGATACAACCTGGACTTCGACAAAAACGTCCGTCCTGCCGAAAGGAACATCAAAGTGGGCGCCCTCGTGTATCTCGAAGATGTCGCCCGGGGCGTGTCGCAAGGGGAGGATGAAGCCAATCCCGATTCACGTCGTACTCTGAACGAGCTCGATTTCCCAATGGTGGGCCCTTTTCCGGTCATCGTTTACCATGGCCATTCGTTCGACGTCATCGAGGTCGATGTGCTGGAACGCATCAGCTCAGACCGCATACGGTCCACGCTCATACGACCACTCCTCCCCTTGGAAGTGTCCCCGCCGTCTATACCCGTAGACGGGGAAACACGAGCGTCGGAAGACTTACCCCGACAGCATCTCCCGCGGCTTCCACAACTTCCCAAACCAGATCACCCAGATTCCCACTCTGGGGCGAACGGATGAACCCCCGTAAACGGGAGGCCCTCCGGAGCCGACCTCGACAGCGGAAACTCCCGCTATTTGTCGAGAGACACCTCTTCCGGCAACCCCCGACGATCAGGAATTCGCCATTGACATACTGATGGAGGAATCTGTAGACAGCGGGTGTGCCTCCAGGTTCCGAGCACGACGGTACGGGTTCGCACCAACTTAGGACACCTGGTAACCCGAATCTGCCCTCCCTGCACCCCTTCTCGCCCGCCTCCAACGGACGGTTGCAAAACGGACGGCGCATCGAACGGTCACCTTCACTTTCTAAGGGATGCTTCAGGCCGATCCCCCACGGAGGGCACGTTCACAGGTACTCAACGAGGAGAGAGGGAGACAGGAAGGTCTTTTATGTTGACAAGCCTACACCAAGGATGTTACTAAGAAGAAAGAACTACGGACCGACAAACTGCGCCTGCAGTAGGCCAAACGACGCCTCTTACTGACGATCGTGGGCCCGAGCCCCGATGTATTGGCTCTAGACTCACCAAATTCGGCCCCGGACTCCGCCGACTCAGACGCGCCAGCACCGACGTTTGATTTAGGAGATGCCTCTCCCCAACTCTCGAGGACAGCCTCGACGGACCTCGACACTGCCCGGCTCAGTGCAAGCAGCTGAGACATCCCTGCGTAACCCCTCTACCGGAAGCGCGAATACCGCTCCGCATGAACCTGGAGGGGAGCCTGGGAAGCCTCCCGAAGGGCATGTTGTCCGGTTTCCTAGCTCCGGAACCGCGGTTCGCACCGTTTCCAGCTCGGTGCCAATACGGCCACCCTCACCCTGAAGAGCCGTGTTCATGGATACGGCCGTCGCCAGCTCCGAACGCGCCTTGGTAAGCTCCATCACATCGAGCAACTCTTGCTGTACGGCGGCAACATCGGGCCCATGAAGATCATCTTCGGGCGTTCTGGGCCACGCAGCGAGCGCCTTCACTACTTCTCGCAGAGTGACTACGGCTGACTGATTACTACCGCAAAGTCCGCCCGTTGCGGGATTCTTGTTGTCCAACAACACATTACGCACGATCTCCATGTCCAGGTGGACACCCCGGAGAAAACGTTTCGAATCGACTGACCCGCCTCGGGATCATAGAAAAGCCGAAATCCAGGCTCATCTTTGGCCTGACCCGGAAACGCGATCTTTGCATGCCCGTGACAGTAAATGCGGGAATGCTGTTCAAACAGGGCCTCGATTTGGGTTGGCGAATATGGCCCCGCATACGCCAGATACCCAGCCCCCAGCTGCCGTATATGCGATGTCAGCTTGTTTCTCAGGTACGGGAGGCGTCGAAGATGATACGCCGTGTAGATGAGACTCGTACCCGCAGCCAATGCGCACTCCGACAAAACAATAGCCCAAAAGATTGCGCGACGAATGGGCTCACACCCCTGCAGAATCAATTTCGAAGATGCAAACTTGAACACGGACGCCAGAAGGATGGCGAACGATTGATCGGTCTTCAGCCAAACTTCTGGGCCATAGGCGGGATAATAATTCTTACGAGGAGCGGACGCCATCTTGTACATTGTACGTTATGACCTGCTGCAAATACCCGAGCCCCAATATGCCGGCTGCGTTCATCGCGAGCCTCCTTCAGATACCGGCTACGGAAGAACCAAGGTCTGGCGACCTCTCCCGGTCCGGCACCGGTAGGCGGATCTTCGTGATACTCCCACATGGCCGCTTGTTCGACGACGAAAATCCCGTATGGTGCGGTGGTCAGAGAAATCGCTTTCGGTAGACTTTACACCGGTTGCGTGGCCCAACCAGCCAACAGGCGGACCTACCGCTCTTCCTCGGACGAACGTAGGTAGGATAAGTGGGCATCCCACGAGTGATTTCAACAGGACAGAGAGCGTGCTTCCGACAAGTTTCCCATTCCAGATATCCACCACTCATTGTGTCGTCCTGTTCAGGGACATGTGTTTCCCAGGCATCGAAACGAACCCAGTGGAAATGGCGACGTTCAAAGGACGGATTGCGTAAAAGACACCAACTCCGAACAGTAACATGCCAAAACTGGTAACCTCCGTCGAGGTAAATGTCGGGATCTAGCTCCGCCGCTCGACACTGAGGCGGCAACGCCAGCGGCCTCACACTGGGACGATGCCGGAGCATACTGTCACCGGGGCGAGACATAGGGACCCGGGTACATCGCTAGACGTACTTGGCTGTTATGGCGCCATTATTTGAGCTATGCTCGTGAAAATGAGTTCAAGTGTGGTGCAAAAACAGGTGGTACGCGACGTGAGTGCATATGCGGCTGGTACCGAACGTTCGATGCGGCCCATATTCGTAAACGCGAGCCCAGTTTTATAGGAACCACGGCCAAGGCTCGCGCCCGCTCTAGGCATCTCGAAATTGGTGCAACTCGAAGCAACTTGCCTCGCTGCGCACCACTTAAGAGTTACTGCGAGGACTCACTTCCCTGAAAATGATGCCGCGACACGCGCCCGCTCCAGGCGACTCGAATATCGGACAATTGCTGGAACGCCCAAAACGAGGTACGGCACGCTGGCCGAAACACATAAAGGTTACGGCGACGACCCGCCTTCTCGAAATCAATGCTAACGCACGCACCCGCTCGAGGCAACTTGACCTTCGTGCAATTCGACGCGTCATTATGCCACACCAAAATGCGGTGCAACCAAACTCGCTGGCACGGCTGCCAAGACAGCAGGCCGTTCGACGTGACTCGCACAGGACAGCATCCGCAATACCTCGCTCAGGCGATGCGGAACGCCGGACAAGGCCCTTAGAAGTTACCGCGCGACCCAGTGTTATGGGATTCACCGCCAAGGCGGGCGACGGTCCGCCTCCATTTGACCTTGGCCAACACCACCGCACCCCCGCCAAGACGGCCCAACACTGGGCGAGACACTTATCTGCTAACGCGAGGCCTGTCTCATCCGGATCGGAATGGTTTTGACGCCCGCTCGAGGCAATTCTTAATTGATACACAGTGACGTACCAAGTTCTCCTTGGAGAACCAAAACGCAGGGCCCGTGGCAACCGGCATGTCTGCCCGGCCTAGCCCCGCTATAAGCCCAGGTCAGCCAAAATCCCCAATTCGCGACCATTCCTTCGGGTTGCCTCCGGTTAAGGGGCTATGATGGAAATCAGTCCCCAGGACAGGGGGTCACCAGCTATACGGACGCGACCCAAAAGGCCTACCGCACCTGACCCCGCAGGGAACGTCCAGCGAAGCCATACCCGGGCATCCGGCGCAGCCGTTGAATTGGTGAACTCTCCAGTTATGGCGACATAAGGAAAAGTGGCCTGAATACCTGCAAAGTTGTTTTACGACTCTCTCAGGGCGGGTCCCACGTCTACTCGAACCACTCCGCTACCACGGACACCCAAAAAACCCTTTCGATGACGGGTTTCCGCTCCACATCGATCACTAGGTTCGCAAGAACGTCAGTCCCGGCCATTGCCCCAGCGATGCTTATGGCTTCGCCTTCGTACCCCCTCCTCTAGCACCGTCTTCTAAGCGATCCGGCGCAACTCGACGGGAGAGACGGGAGAGCAAAGTGGAGTCAGACAGGAGACCTTTTAGGAGGGGACGGCACAACTTCCGTCAACACGAAGTTGACTTGAGGGTTCACACCTTCGCCATCCATGGTGTCCTCGCAGAGATCCTCGCAGACCACAACGCAGGTCTTCTCATCACCACAGCTCTCCTCGCTGACATCGAGCAACGGGTTCTCCGGCGGCTTGACCTCAGCAAAGTCGGCAGGAACGGGAGCAATCTCTTCACTCTGGGTCAACACCACCTCAGGAACGGACTCCGCGGTCACCTCCACGATGGCGGCTAACAAAATGTCTCGTGTGCCATCCAATTGGGCTCGTAACAAGGTCCATCTCGTCCTGTACACGCGTACGTAGTCCTCCAGCTTGCCTCTGATGCTCTTGTTCCATCTGTTGATACACGGACACCTCCTCCCGCACAGCCGCGAGGTCTTCCAAGCCCAGGCCATGTTGCTCGCGCATCCAGGTATTCTCGTGCCGCAACGACGCTACTTGTGCAATCACCGGTACCGCACCGGGCTCCGCCTCGTCCATCACCGCAGCCTGCAGCAGGGCAAAGATCTTCTGTTAGGTGAGTGGGCCTTCCAAACGTCGGGAGATCGGGAAATCCCTTGCGGGATTGGACGGATGCAATAAGACGTCGCAGGGAACCACCATCGGTAACGAGATACCCATGTGACGGCTGTCCCAATTGATTTACTCACGGTCTGCATCAGACGGCAACCACAGTCCCAAATCTTCCTCCGCCTGTCCCGGGGGCGATCTTAGAGTGGGAAGCCGACTCACTGCCCTCAGGCAACCCTAGCAAACGGCTCAGCGCCGCAGCAGGGTACAGCCTACCATTTGTTACGTGCTACTAACAGAGTTGGTTGATCATAGGGATGAGTCGGGGTTGCACGTAGTACAACCGGCCATGCACATATGCGGTATGCAAGACGGTCACCCCTATCCACTGGACCCATTCCGCCAGCGCCACCGCCCAAAAAGTCGCACTCCACTGCGGGGAGCAACCCCGATCCATTAAAAACGCACACCCGTACGAAAACACGGGCGGAAGCAAGATGGGGAATCGGCAGTCTGTCTCTGGCCAAGAGGAAGGATCTTAACGGGAGGAAATGCACCCGCATGCTCGGGTCGGACCGATGGGCTTCAACGTTGTGGCCACCCACGAAGAGACCCATCCGAACGCGATGCCGATGCCTATCCCTTGCCTCCTTGTTGAAACGCCTGCGGACCCACCAGGGCCGGGCGCGTTTGGTCCGGTCCAAGCGTGGGTATTCATTCGAATAATCCCAAACATCCCGTCCGCGCAACAGAAAAGAAGGATGAGGCGCAACCGCTGAGGGGTCCGGATGGGGCAGCCGGTCTCGATAGGTCGTGGTCATCACCGCAAGGTGACGGACTGCATCGGCGTCGAAAGGCCAACGCAGATAGTACAAGTCGCAAAGGTTTTCATCGGGGACCGACGCCCGGATGGGCTTATGCTTGCACCTCGCTTCCCAGGCGTCATGACTGCCCGCGCGTCAATTCTTACGCTCCCCCACTTGCGCCGCAACGGCGTCCAATCGCAGCCAGTCGAGGCTCCGCATCCGACTCGTGCCGTCCCGCAAAGTGGCCCAGGTGGGGACCGCCCGCGAAGAAAACGACCACCGGGGTCTAAGAAGGAAGGCAAACCCGTTACCAGAATGGAATGCCTCTCGATCAGAGAACGGAAACGAGAAAAGACGACGTCACCGTCTCGAGCCGCCTCTGACGCCGGGAAATTCGAGGAAAATGCTCGCGCAGCGCAGGGCCGAGCCAACGAAGGACTATCAGGCGAATCGGGGGTGGACATCGCCTCCCCGCACCCAGCACCCAGAACGGACCTGTCCGGGATAAATGCAAAAGATGTGAACCGGGATGAGGAAACAGCCCCACGAAGATCACATGTGTTCATGCACTTCAGCTGGAGCTGAAGCCGCAGTCTTAGGTGGGGGGTACTGTGTGTAAAAAACCACTACCAAAAACTAGGGGAGTCGAACATGTGTCAAGGAGGACAACCTGAAGCGCGAGCGATGGGCGCGTGACAACAAAGTGAACAAATAATGGCCACGTGGCAGACGTGGGCATCGAGCCAGAGCACACGCAAATGTAAGCTAGCTTACAGTATTCTCTCCACACCCATCGGTGTTGCATCGGTGCCCAGCCCGGCTCGTGAAAAAATGGGATGCACTATGCAGCATTACATTGAGGGCCTCTCCCTACTGAATAGCCGACGGGCTTCACTTGCTGGCCGATCAATGTAGTACTACCACATTTCCGTGGTCTTACGTGACCGATTGAAATTTTGACAACAAAAACCAATCCTGATTGCGGGAGAGGGCCTGCAATACATCTCGCTTGTACAGGCGAGGTGGTGAGGTTGATGGAAATGTCCACGAATTTGGGGGGGCAGTAATCTGGGCCTAAGTATTATTATCAAGACACTAGCACAGTAACGGAAAGGTCATACTACTCTAACCAATCACCCCTCCCTACATAGGGAGGAGTTTACACCTCGCTATGGGAACTGTAAGCAATGTCAGCAGTCCAATGGGTGAGTTAATGAGGTTACTAAGATACTAACAAGCACTGCAGTACAGGACGGAGGTGATGATCCTAATTGGTCGGATAACAGGGCTACTATATTGTACGCCACCCATTTTTCGGTGTGGGATACTAACCGTTCACTAACCCTACACGATACTTGGGTTAGTGTAATTCGGTTATTTTTTGATGGTACGCGCC
>JAUBNZ010000990.1:0-13281 GCA_032355485.1 Bonnemaisonia californica
GCTCAGATGGTGAGGAATTTGTTGTCAGGCGCATCCTTCAACATCACGTTGATACGGACGCCAAGTCGCAGGCGTGGAACCTCATCAATGGGAAGGTTACCCGGATCCTATATGGACGGAGGCGGAAAAGTTTCCAGTGGAACTTACCTCCCGCTTTTGGAAGTAGGTTCGACGCCGCGACCGTCGGTCCAGGCGCAATGCCTAACCGGTTTATAACCTTGAAAAGGGGCGGCGTACTACGCAGGTACAATCCCTTCGGGGAAGGGGGCCAAGGATGAGATGAATCACGACTGGTGATAACTCAAGCTCGCATAGGAGCAGACACACCACACCACAAGGTGGAAAAACTTGCGAAGGGTTGGGCTTAAAGTTTGCGCGAGCAAGGGTTGATCTCAAGAAGCAAGCAAGTCACAAATTTCTGGTGGAGCATGAAGCAAGCGTCGACAGACGCAAGGGACAGTTGAAGACCATTGATGCGACACAACCCGACGTAGGGAGAAGTATACAACACCACTTGTGAAGACGCAGAACCTGAATGGTGAAAGAGGCAAAGTTGCCTTCGTCAAAACACCTATAGTGGTGGGACACCTCAGTGATGAGGTGGTGAACGAAGAAGACGTGCCATACCATAAGGTGGGAATCCCAGCAACTGTAGTCATACCTTACATACCCGGCTACGGGATGAACCACAGGTTGTAGTATTTACAGAAATGTGCCTACGCACGCTCCGGATACTGCTGCCACTAGTATCCGATAGCCATAGGGCGGTAGAGGTTTTCTTATTTCCTTCGCTTCTGGGCTTAGAATCTTTGGGGTTGAGGGAATGCGAGGCCTCTTGTCGAGCCCAGGGGTTTCACTCTGGTCTCTCGATCCCCTAGTTTTCCTGTGAGGGGAACTAGGGTATACGGGATCTTCCGTACCACGAACAGCAGTGTTCGTGGGTAAGGGATTCGGGGGGGGGGGGAAACCAAAGGAAGATGTTATACTGTTCCTCCCAGGGGAACGGTACACGAGGCGGTGTTGCGGGCAACGTAAAAGGGAGAATGCGCTAACCAAGCGGGCACTGTACCTGAGGAGGTACAGTGGGCAATGCTGAGGCGCGCGTAGGAAGCGAGGACCGCGAGCCAGACGTAGCGCTACCCGAGGCCTGTCGACACCTCTCCTCGAGAGGGGAAAGGTATTCGAGCAGACCGTTTCGGGTACGGGTCCGGATCTGAGCTGTAAGTTCAAAGGGGGAGGTCTCCGTGCCTCTGTAGTTAGGATAGTCTGTTAGCTAATCCATACATAATATAGATTCACTCCTAAGCGTATAGTAAATAAATACTAAAAGGTGCCCTACGTGTCGCCCAGTGGCCAGCTAATCAACTGTATACGTGGCTTACAGAGGTGTTCGGGCCACTCCCCATCGGCTACCTGCTACGGTAACGGATAGAAACTCAGGGGACGCCGAGGCCTAGCCATAGGTACCGTTTCTGTACGGGGTACGGTGTACAGAGTACCGCCCGGTGGACGGCTGCTCACTGTGTACTTGGCTTACAGTGGTGCTCGGTCCAACGTTCATTGGTTACCTCCATAGGGTAACCGATGGGTGGCTAACGGACATTTGGCGTTAAACAACGGCACTGTAAGGCAAAGCTCCCCGCGAGGGCAGCTGTCCTGTAGCAGTTGTAACGGTTATGGGGCCGTTTGCGGGCCTGTACGGGGTACAGCAAGCAGTGTACCGCCCGGCGGACAGCTAGTCACTGTGTACTTACTTACAGTGGTGCTCGGTCCACCGCTCATTGGTTACCTCCATAGGGTAACTGATGAGTGGCTACGGGCCGTTTGGTATCAACCGACGGTACTGTACGGCACAGCTACCCGTGAGGGCAGCTGTCCCGTAGCAGTCGTAACGGCTATGGGGCCGTTATAGCGCTATGGGGCCGTTGCGGGTCTGGACCGCCGCACCGTACCCGGGTCCCGGGAGTGGACCAGTGGGTGCAGATGCAACGGCCGTCCGATCCTGCTTGTACACGTGTGCCGTTTAGCGTCACACGTGGACACAGCAGGATCTCGGATCGGGTGTGTATCCTAGATCCAGCCCCAATCCTTAATCTGGGCACCCGTTCACCACAACGTGGTGCACGGGTGCGCCAAAAATGATTAAATATTTATACCCCAAAATAATCAGCGTATATAGGTGGGCGCGTATTTACATGTAACTTTAGTGCTGCAGCGTATGCCACCTCGGCACACGTGTGCACCTCAGCGGGTAGCCTTGGGTTACCTGTCCCGAAAAGGCTAGGTACTACACTCTGGACTAGCCGTACCCTACCGGTAACCCGGAGCGGGTTACCGTTAGCATCCGCCAAACTTGGGTCGTCGCGTATCCGTTTATTCTTAGGGTCACTCCGATAAACGGAGCGACATTTATACGCGGATTTAGATTATTAACCCCTTAAATTATTTCTACATAATAAATACACCATAGCCTCAATCAGTCAATCAGCGGGCTGTCTCGAATCCCGCTGAGGACTATTGGGTGGCCCAAGATTCTTCGGCCACCCATGCCGGGTGGCCCATTTGCTATCTCGTTAGAAATAAGCAAAATTTAGACCATCCATAGAGGTGGCGGTTGTAAGCCCCTTATCCTACCCATTTCAATGGGTAGGATGTTGATGGGTTACCCAGTATCCTCTTATGAGAGACGGTGGTTGGTAGCCCCTTATCCTCGGCCAATGGCGTCAATCCACCTCGATAAAGCCGCAGTGGGGTTACTATGATTGCATACCCTGCCTGCCAACCCGCTTCGAGGGCTGACAGGGCTTACTGTAATGCTGACAACCAGTACACCCCTCCCCTTACAGGGAGGGGTGGGTTCTTACAGTTTACAGTGATAGTATCTCTTCGGCTACCAACCGATCCAACCCCTTCTCATACCTTTTCCAAAAATTAATATTTTAATCACCATCCATCCTTCCTATCACCCCCTTTTTGGGGGGTGATTACAGGGCCACATCTCCAACAAAAAGATCCTTGACCCTCTCGCTCCAAAGGGCGAGAGGTCTAAATATGGCCAAATCATCTACATCCTGTCCATCCGTCTTACTTCATTCCAATTGGGCGGGTGGACGGGTGTTGAAGACCCTTCCACGTGAAGGTTCATCACCATAACTGTAGTACCCCCCATCCGGGGTACTACACTGGGGGGGCCGGGCGACTGAGGGTTAAGTCGAAGGGAGTGCTCAGTATAGGTCTATGGATATGCCTGTGGTAGGCAAACGATAATGCACCAGCATATCTGTCCCAATCTGTCTGATTGTCATTGACATAGTTCCTCACCATTGCGAGGAACGTCATTGAACCTCTCTATCTGCCCATTAGTTGGAGGGTGGTACCCGGAGGTGAAGATTTTGTGTGTCCCGAGCTTCAGGCATACGGACTGGAACAACCGGAACGCGAACTGCGGTCAGCTGTCGGACAAGAGCCTCCTTGGTGGACCATACTTGAACACCCAGTGGGTACAGAATGCCACCGCCACATGATAGGCGGTGATGATCCTTAATGGAACAAGTTTCGTCAACCTCGAGAAGCGACACGAAATCACCAACAGGTGTCTCTTCCCACTGTCCGATTTGGGTAGTCGACCAACTACGTCTATAGCCAGTGTCTAGTGGTTTGGAAATAGCGAGAGTTTATTCGTCCTCTTGCTGAGGCGCAAGCGATTCTTCGCAGAGGTACCGCAATCCCGGACCGTTGCTGCGATTTCCGCGGCCATCTGAGGCCAATAATAGGTACGCCTCATGGTGTCGTACGTGCGAGTCTGCCCCGGGTGTCCGGCGAGGACACTTCGGTGACACATGGTCAGCAATCGCGGTTTCAGAGACCTGAGAACTACGATCTGTTCGGCTCCATCGAGGAGTGCGCGTCGACGCAACAGTCCATCCTCGTCTTCCCTGAAGGCAGAGTCTGTTTTCTCAGACTGACGACTGAGTATGCCTTCCAAGGAAGGAACGTAGCTGGGACGGCCTCTCGAGGAAATCAGCCTCTCGAATGGCATTCGTGCTCTCTTGAGCTATGGACAGTTTCCCCGGGAGGATAACATGACCTAGGTAGTCAACTTCCTTTTGGAAGAACTTACACTTCTCTAATGTAAGAGTGACTCCGCCTGCCGAAGCAGGGTGAGGATCCGATCTACAAGATCGATGTTTTCTTCCGCTGAGCACGAAAACACTATCTCATCATCAAGATAGATGAGGCATGACTGCCATCGGACCCCAGAAAGGATCATGTCGAGCGCTCGCTGGAACGTTTCGGGCGCGTTTTTCAGCCCAAAAGGAATTCGGGTGAACCTGTAGGTTCCCATGTGAAACGTAAATTTCGCCTTGTCCTTATATTCCTCCGCGACTGGAAGCTGCCTATAGCCCGAGTTGCAATCAAGGGTGGTGAAGATCTGGGCATCGCCTAGCCATTCGATGCAATCATCTGTTCGAGGAAGAGGGTACGCATCAGCGATCGTTCGGTCGTTAAACTTGCGGTAGTCGATACAGAAGCGCAACTGTCCATCCTTTTTGGGTACTAGGACTATGGGACTTTCCCACTCTCTTATGGTTGCCTAGATGACGCCTTTGTCCAACATGGAATGGATTCATTTGTTGCCGCTTGTCTACGGAGCGACCCCATTCGATAGGGGAGTTGTCGACAAGGACCCTCACTTGGGTCTGTCTCTATGCGGTGGGCAGTGACTTTGATTTCTCCGAGGGACCCATCCCACATTTCCTCATGTTCTTTCAACATGGACACGACTTCCGTCTTCACCTTTTCTTCCAAGTGCTCTCTGTTGAGCCTCTCTTTCCAATCTGTCTTGGTTGTTTCTTCACTTGGTTCCACTGGAACAGCGCTAGTAATTTGAATTCCCTCCTGTACTGGAGTCGTTGCTTCCCCCACGGTTATTTGCTCCTCTTGTGGAGTGCACCCTTCTCTGGTCGGAACGAGCAATTGGGCCTCTGCTCTTCAGCTCGCGGACTTCGCGCGCACATCCTCCTCGACCTTCCAATCGGCCTCCCTCTTAGTGGGACTGTTGCCTGTCGGATTGAAGGGGGTTAGGACTGCGAGCGGGCTGCGCTGCGCGTACCCGACGATCGTACCTCTTGGTAGATGGCACGGCTTCTTGCCAAAGTTCGCCGAGAGTATTGTGAATTCCTTTCGTGGCATAATTTCGGTTACTCCATTGGCGAGTCGTACACGATTCCTGTCATAAAGATGGATCTTGGGCTCGAGGTAACACAAGCATCCTCCGTCGCTAGAGACGGGAACAATGATGTGCATGTTAGCAGGTATTTTCACGCTTTTGGCAAGGCGTACCACATGTGCCGTGTGGCCAACCTCAACTAGAAGTTTCTTCCGTGTTTCGGAAGGTCGTTTGTTTTCTGGCTCGACGCGGCCCTGCCCCTTCCCTTCCGTAGGGGTATGAGTGGACAGGATCGCTAGGGTACTTCCGTCGCTGACCTCCATCATCTGATCCATTGGATAGATTCCTCGCACATAGCGATTAAGGTAACCCGGGCGTAGAATGGCCGGGACGGCAAGTTTGGGGGCTACCGAGAATCGAACACGAACGGTTTTACCTCCGAACCTTACTCTTAACCTAACCATCTCTGTGATGAGGAGAGGCTTACTATTCGCGTACGCTAACCCCGGATCCTCAAGGACAGGAACCTCGTACCTTCGCCAATCAGGCGGTAGCTCGGAAGTTTTCATGATCGCCGGACCACAACCCGTGTCCACCACTATACGAAGTGGCTTCAATTCTTTGCTTGAAATTCCGAGCAATCCGATGGCGGAGTAATACGTATTTTTCAGTAAACATACGACCTTCCTTCGGTACTTCCCTACTCCACTGGAGTTTACTGACTTGGATTCCTTCGAAGGTTGGCTAAAGTCTACAGCCTCAGCTGTAGAGATGAACTTCCCTCCCTCTTCGGGAAGAGGTGCCTCTTGTTTGAGGGTAACCAAGTTGTCCTGACTGGAAACCCTCTTCGGATGCTGGCATCAATGCATCCCCCTTGTCAGTTTCCCGACGATGAGTTGGAAGAGGAATATGTGGAATCTCCCTCAACGGCCATCAAGTTGGCCGTATCCTCCCTATAATGGGGGTTGCTCTCCGCTGTTGCGGAGGCTCTTTCGGATCTGCCACGAAACCAACCACCTTACAGGTGGGGATTTCCGCTTCCGGTCTCTTTAGTACCCTTGGTACGCCACCGTCTCTTCCGTTCCTACCGAAACCGACCCGCTGGGGTTCTCCTCCTGGAGTGTTGTTGTACGCCAAGCGCCTCTTTTGGCGATACACGACCTCCTATGGTCTCTGCTTCTACAAATAGTTCATGTACGCGAAGAAAACCTTCACTGTAGAGGGTAAATACGGATTCTTGTATAACAAGTGCCCCTCCTTGCGGCACCCGAGGCACGTCCAAGTGACAGGACGTGTCGGGAACATCGTTCCTCCCAGGGCCTTCTGTTCCGGGGATAGCATGGGGATCGACTCGGCTGCCGTGACATCCAAAGTCTCTTGGGTAGAGCTTCCACTACCCACTGAGGGTGTGCCACCAACGTCAGGTGAGGTCCCGTCGAGCAATCGAACCCTACTTCTGGGTTCCCAACGCGGGTCTGAGGCCATGATATCCGACGATGTGTCTGACCAGCGTCCCTTGTCATGGGGTCTCGACATAAGCATCGCTTTCTTTTTGCGAGCGAGTTCCTTTGTTGGGAAAGACTTGGGCCCATCTTCGCCTCTGGCTTCACGGAACGCATCTCCATGGGCCTGCGCAATGGGCTTCACTGCGAATAATTCCTTTTCCTCGGATCTGGACAAACTCACACTAACAGTGCCTCGGATTCCTTTGTGGAGTCCCTTGATACAATAATTACCCAGTCGCGTTCATTGAACACGTTGGCACACCGGAGTGCCAAGCCTTGGAGGAGATCCTCGAAGGTAGACTCATCATCCGTTGGTTGTTGTTGGATCCTAGTGACTTCATCATAAGCGGATGAGATTTCTTGGTCCGTAGCATAACGCGTAAGGAGGGCATGCACTGCATGAGGCTAATCGAGGTCCCTCTTCGCTCCGCTGGGCAGCCTTCCTTTCTTCTGAATACCAGCAAGGTATGCATTCGACTCTCCTCTGAGGAACCACGGAATCAGCTTGACTGCTGCCGCTTCGCTGACGCCCATGGCGTCTGCGGCATCTTTGAACTTGCAGAGAAAGCGAATGATTTCGATCGGATCTCTTCCGTCAAAGTCCGTAAAGGAAGGAGTGTAGCTTCTTATCTTTGCTGCTAACTTTCCCAATCCTTTCAATTCTCCTTCTTGGACCGCGCTTTGTACGTTAACAAGACGGTATGCACGAAAGGACAGCACCTTGTCAAAGGTGGGCCCCTCTTTGTGAGGGGTACCAATCCAGGTACCTCCGCGCCTAATACATCCCCTCTTGCTTGAGGAGGAACGTTCGTTTCATTTTCGTTATCATCCCCCTCCAAAAGAGGAGGGGGTTCGGTATGGGCACCATTGGTGGTTGAATCAACTAAGGCTTTTAATTGCTGAGCCATTTGCCGTAAGGACGTCTCGACTTCGTCAGTTTTCACCTTGCTTGGTGGAATAATGTTACTCGAAACATTCGCTAAGTTGTCGGCTAGCGTACCGACACGCGGATTGGTGGATGAAACCTGGGACTTCAGGTCATGGACCATTAAGGTCAGGGCATCTAACTTCCTGGTTATAAATCCGCTCAATTCTTCCCAGGAATCGCGCTGAAGCACAGCCTGTGCCTCATTGGCTACCTCTATTTTGAGGTTTTCAAACCTAAGTTCCCACTGGGATTCTTGGGCTTGCTCGAAATCCTTCAAGCACTCGTCCACGTCCTTTGCAGTGGACGCCAGGAGTTCAGCACGAAGCTTCTCTATGTCGCTCCCCCCGATCTTTGGGATTGACACTTGGGACCGGCACCTCCTCTACTGGAGTAAACGTATCAACTCCAGCGGAGGCAGATGCATCCGCGATTCGTTGTCGAGTGCTCACCATCATATGTGGTATATCTGTCTCATTATAGAGAGCTAGACTTCTAGTTCGGGAGACCAATGTAGTACTCAGCCCGCTCTGGAGGCCACAGGATGCTACACTCTTCCCTAGTCTTCCGGTAGACGGTCGGGGTGAGAGAGCGACTCCTCCAGATGGAATCGTGTATAGCTTGTGAGACGGAGGAACACTCGGTGTTTGGGAGACCAGAGACCCACTCCCTGCGATGGGCGAGACCTCGCAACTGATGCGGTGAGCTGAGTTGCAACAGCAAAAGATCGTCTAACTGGCCAATCAATCCAGTAGACCTAGATTGGTCGAATGTTCGCGGAATCCTCTCCATCGGTGAAGAGGGTAAACCCAAGTGGGATTGTAGGACTCTCGCGTAGAGAGAACCCTTAGTGATGGGGTTTTGGGGGGATAAGGGGTAGTCACGGGATATAGAGCTGCGGGGCTAACCAAGGCCAGTGCGTCCCTAGGGTGGGAGCGAACGCGACGAAGGCGCGGGCCCTGTCTCTCTAGTAAGGAGAAGCCGGAGACCTATGGTGGTCTAGAGAATCTACCGTCTGACCCGATGGGTTCGGAGGGCTTGCAGGGATCTCCCTGGAATCAGGAACAACCAACAAGGTTGGAGACCACCTCACTTTAGAGGGCCGGTGCACCAGACGAGCAACGTAGAGCCTACTGACTAACACCGTCCGTTCCGTCCCTAGAGTGGGAGGACGCGGAGCGATGCGCGAGCAGCTTCCTCCACTAGAGGTTTCGCTAAAAGATAGCAGCGCTTTTAGAAAAAAGGCAAGTTGAGGGTACTCGTCGGTACCTCTCAGGGATCGCTCTGCTATTCAGAGCTCCCTTATTTACTCAAATGTAGTCTTAGTGGATCTACGTAAATATATCCAATATTTAGGATAGTTCTAGCACGCACCGTATGGCCACATATCCATATCTGTTGGCTAACATCGCCAGCCTTAAGGACAGCTGTCACTTGGTGTATCCTCTTCCAGTGGAAGGGGCGGAGTAACCTGGGGGTTACTCCAGTCCTTACAGCTAGGTGGTGGAAGGCCAATGGCGCTTACACCTATAATGGTGGTTTTGCACTTAGGGCAGTATGACACGAATTGGACGGCAATTGGATCGGTTGGGCCTTGCTGTAATGCAAAGTACCCCACATGTCAGGGTTTGACACCCATTCCTTACATCTAATTGTTGGTGGGAATGCAAACCACTGAGGTTTGAAATGTTTTAACAAACCACTAAGTTTTCGAATTTACCTAACGGTAATTATGAGCGCACAGACAATGAGGCTTAGCCACTGCAGATTGCATTTAGCAGTCGTACTACACCATTAGTGCTTGGCAGGCTTACCAAGTCTAGACCATTTCTCATGCGTGTCCCTTAAAAACCCGACCAGTCGAAAGCCCAGTAGGGGATTTACGAAAACGAAATTTCGCTTCAAATCTTTTGAGAAGGGCTGTAATCCAAGATACTTGTCCTGAAATCGCGGGTTTGTGCTCAATTTTCTCACCACTTCTCGATATTTTCGTAAAATAGGGCAAAATGAAAATAAATAGCAAATATAGGAAATTTTAAGTCATAGAAGGGTAGCTTATATGGACTGGAATTGAGATGATTCAATTGGCGCGAAGAGTTAAGGTTATGAAACTTTCCTCTGGTCGCTCTAGCCCTTTTCTCCGTTGCGGTGCTGTCTTCGGTGTTGTGTTTAATGACTATGTACAGGGAAAATATTTCTTTGGAGGCACCAGCCGCTGCATTTGTCCTCTCGTACCTATCTTGCGCAACAGACGTTGTTCCCGATGTTTTAATTGTTCCTACCGTGTCTACTGCTGATATTGTGCATGTTCCAATCGCACCTAAGGCGAAGCTCTTCTAGTTCAATTCCTGTCTTTAAATAGCACTACTGCGTGCTGTTACGGACGCCGACCGGCAAATTGCGGGTTATGGCGAGGGGGAATCACGAAAACTTCTTACCACCTTTCTAGCGTCCCACAAGTACGTTGCGAACTGGCGGATGGTCGGTCCTGCCAGATTCATATCTCCTAAACTAAAATCTATATGGGAGAAATTGAAGGAGCTTTTTATGGACCTTCTTAAGGATGTAAGGAAGAGTCTAGCGTCAAGGGTTATGCAGAAGAATATGGCGCTATGGAGAAGCTTCTTGATGCGAGTATTGAAGACATCGAGCAGAAGGACGAACAAGAACTCTTGTATAAGAAATTGAAGCGCGACTTGGAGGTCAATCTTCTGAGGAGCGGTGAGAACATCCGCGGGATGGCTCTGAAGCGAATTCAGATTGAACAGCATTCCTGATATACTCACAGATCTGTACATGATGAGGCGTACATCTCTGCGTGCCTTTCGAACACACCGAAGAATACCCATTTGCATTTCATCCATATCAGCCGCATGAGCGAGACCGAATCGGCGCTGGGTCTACTTTCAGGCGCAAAAGTTTATCCAATATTATAATCTGTTTGTGTCATCGTGTGAAGTAGAGAATGACGTATAAACCTTATATTTCTTCAGTACGATTCACGTCCCAAGTATTACTTTCCAATACATTTGAGATACAATCTTGGGTGTCACTTCCGGGTATCCGGTCGGCTAAGGAAGATATCCAGGTAACCCGTACACGTGGAAACAGTGGCGCACCGGGTGGCGTCCACGTTTGAGCCCTGTCCAGCGAAGTAAGCGGCGAGTCCTCCATGGCGTACTGTACTGTCACCTCGGACACCCTGTCCCGGAGTGGCTAGCGTGGATATTCCGAATATGGTAGCGCAATTTAGAAAGTAACTACAAAATGATAGAATTAGAGAAACTAGCTTACAGTAGTGAGGTGCGAAAGCCGCGAGAATACTTAACCACGTTACTCGCGGCCAACCCAAAAAGATAAAGAGGTAACCCCCCTTCGGCCCTAAACTAGTCTACAAGCTACCGGCTCCCGCTACGGAATTCCATCACCGTCCTACCCAGCTCGCACGCCTATTGAACTAGCCTCATCCCCGTGCTACTCCCTTTCCCTTGGAACGCCCCTCCCCCTCTCGCGGTTACTGACATTCTACTTTCCGACCGGACTTTTTGTACGACAACATTCATGAAAGCCTGTACGACTGTTATGATATGTTCGCATGTGTAAGCAGCGATTTCTACCCCTACCTCATTTTTCGTAAACTCATTAACCCCGTTATAACAATCACGCTAAATTGCAAAAAGCTTACAGTCATTCTTAAGAGATTTGTGGCCCGATTTTGTTTTCGTAAATCCCCCAGTGGGTCCAAAAAGGACTTACTCTTGGGAAACCCCGCCCAGCCGAGAAGGCTTGTCTTCCTCATGATGAACGTGATACGTGGTCTATCCAGCACTGAGAGATTCACAATAGTATAAATGCCATTTTTTAAAAAACATTAGAGAATTTACGCAATAACGAATATCGTTAAAATTGTGACTAATCTTGAAATTGAACGACAGCTGTCCAAAAATAACGAAGATTGAGCCCAGCCCAGACAGGTTCCCATTTTTCGCTATATGTACATTTTAACGAAATTTAAAATTCCATGTATAGGGAGGGGTCTCCCGAACACAGCGTTTCAAGGGGTACCCTTTTGGTAGCTAGTCAGTACTTGCGCTACATATAATTCGGTGTTTGGGAAAGGCTGCAACGAAATATCCACCCTCCCGAGCACGTTCAATCTTCCCTTTCCATCATGGCGACACAACTTGAGGACTCCCCACTAACTTCTATGCATTCAACGAGCCGTTCCCCTGCCCCAGCTACGCGTCGTTTCCGATTCTCTTCTACATTAGATCTTCTACTCGTAAAGCGGTCCAGTCGACGGGCGCGCATGTAGCGAAGTGGGGAAAGAGCCAGTCTCTTTTTGAAGAAGCGTCAATTCTTTTCAAGGCGTCTGCGGAATACTCCGCGTCACAGATGGCGACAGAGGGAAACGGACCAGTAGGGAACTAACTATCATATAGGTTTAAGAAGCTAGTCGGGGATTGTAGAAAGGCGAATAGGAAAACAGCTGCGGCTTCGGGAATCATAGAGGTGTTCGACGAAAGGGAGCAATTGCTAGATGATCTGCTATCTGAGATTGATGACCACTTAGAGGCAGTTCGGATGGGAAAAGAATAGAAGGAAGGTAAGCATAAGAGGCTACGTCTTGCAGGGATGGAGATCCAGCAGATGGCGCTGAATCGAAGCTGCGGTGCTTTGGTTTTGGACGATGAAGAGATCGGGGAGACGCCAGCGGAGAAGAGGGGGGTGAAAATGGTAGCTTCTGGAGGGGAAGAGGAGTTTTAGAAGCTGGAGGAGGAGGCCAGGGCTCGTAGGCACGCAGAGAAAAAAAGGGCGTCATTGGAAATGGAAAGGCTGGAAATGGAAAGGAAGAGGGAGGAGAGGGAGGAAAAAGTGCTTCTCATTTGAAGGAAGTGTAGAATGCCCGGTCGCAAGTGGTCCAAAAGAGGATAAGGCTCGCGGAGAAGCGCTTTGAGGCGTAGATGCGTGAAAAAGAGGAGATGCTCAAGGAGCGCATGGCAGCACTTGCTGAACGGAAGGCCATTAAATACCTCCTGGGTGCTCTCGTGAAGAAGCTAGGTTAAAATGTGCGTCCATAAAATCACCAAACATCCCCCGCAGGAGGGCGGAGAGTCGTTTATTTCACATGTAGCCAGATACTCGTCTGTTCTGTCCAAATGAAGAGAGTACCCTATGAACTTCGTGTTGATAGGCAACCCTAGCTCTTTAATAACCTTTTTCACTTCAATTTCTTCCATGATTTTCCTTATATTATTTACTAATCAATCTTAACGAATGTGCTTTTACTTATTTGGTTTTCTACACTGGCAGCCAATGAAATCATGTTAATAAATCGAATTAGCATCTCTTGATCTGATTCTTTCATTTTACTTGCGTGTGCAAAAGCTTGTCTTAATTCGCCTAACTTCGTAAATTCATCAATATCAAAAATGATTTCATCTGCAGAACAATTAAGCGCTTTAATTATTGGCTCGACGCTCGATATTTTTGGATCTTGAACTTCTCCAGTCTCTATTCGGTAAATTGTTTTTTCTGGAACATTACTTAACTCAGATAATTTTTTTACCGTTAATTGCTGTTGTGTTCGAATCTTTCTTATTTGCGTACCAATACCCATAGATATACCTTAATTTTAATAATAAGTCATTTACAGGGGTTATTAACCCCCTTATATGTCC